>JAVYIG010007454.1:0-50000 GCA_035222895.1 Strongylocentrotus droebachiensis
GTTCAAAAATGAACCTGAACTATTTTTGCTCGCCCTGCTCGCATGGCGGGTGGACGCACATAAAATTTTATGGAAGCATTTTCATATTCTACACACATTTATTTAGACGGTCTAGACTATTTCAATTAACATTACCAAATGGACTGCCAATTTTTTGTTTACTACAATCCGTCGCTCGCATCATGAACCGTCCTCTCTGCGCATTTCCAAGCGAAAGTCAGTTTTGCAGAAAAAGCGTTTAAAAGATAGGACTTTTTTGAAACGGTAATTGTTAGACTTTACTTAGATAATTAGATCTATATTAAAAATCAATGGGACTACTTGATAGCTTAGGTCTTAAAGTTTTATAGATTTTCTTGAGTTTGAGTATTTTTGCTAGATCTACAATTGGTTTGTAAACAGAAAGGACGGTTTGTGGAAAAAATAAAATGCGCGATCACGCTACGCGACTACTTGTGCGCAGCCTGACAGTGTACAAAATGAATGGAAGGCTCTGGTACTGCGCGCAACAGAGGATGGTTCGCGGTGCAGACAAATCCTATAATCGCTGAGCGGACGCTTTGTGATGATTTCAGTATTACGTAACCAAGCATATCCATGCTCTGAAATTTTTACAGGATGTACATGTACATAACCATACATGCAAAAAATTAAAAAAAATTAAAAATTAAAAATGACAAATTTTGCTAGAGGACGGTTCGTGGTGAGACTGAGAGCGACGAATTTGTACAAATTGGTTTGACTTAGAAAATTGTTATTTATCGTCAGGAAGTACCGGTTCTCTAGTTTGAATGATTTTGAGACAAGCAGAAAGCATTTTGGTGTGTTTGTAATATGCTGTAACCCTCATCATCCATTATTCCCTATATTGTTTGTAACATACGCACTGTATGTGTACATGTACATCTAATATTTGTTATAATGTTACGGCAGTCTATGTGGAGGAAGTATAAAATCATACTACAATAGGTAAACAGGGCTTAAATTAATCCAAGGCCATCCAAGGCCAGGCCTTGGATGCCCCTTTGATTGGCCTCAATGCCCCTCTCATTGGCCTTGGAGATTTTGTGTGCCCTTTCCAATTCTTCCTATTTGTGCTGTAATATAGAAATGTGCCCTACAGGAAAGTGGCCTTGCCCTAAAAATATTGAAATTTAAGGCCTGGGTAAAAATTATAATGGAGTCACTTTGTTCTGCTTTATCAACAACTTTTTCAAGGACTCTCATTGTCTGATTGCCATGAGCCTGAGGCACATACAAATCAGGATTCAAATTTTGCAATCCTTTAGGGTGCCCTCAACAACATGCACGGTACATGTAGGAATGTAGGATTCCCACATGACTGATTATGTACAGGAGGAAAGATTTGTTTTGTTTTTGTTATGTTTTTTCTAATTCAATTACATGTACATGTACAGTAGGAACTGTTTAATGTGCTTTTGCTTGATCTGTGTATTGCCCTTTACACATACATTGTACCATAATCTCCTGACACCAGTTACATGAAGGAGTATTGTAAGAGAATTGTAACCTTAAATTCTTTCATCCAAGTTCTTTTACCATCGATTATGATCTAGTAATTCATACGTACATGTGGTCTAAATACATGTACAGCTGTATGCTATTGAATAAGGCTGCAACGAGTACAGTGTACTTGAATACTCACACTGTTGACAACTACTCGGCCGCCATTTTTTTTTTTTTTGCCCGTTCACCTGGCACTGACCAGGCAGTAATAGAATTGATTTGAATGACTGAGTTATTTTTAAAATAATCCATGTGTGCATTCAATTGATCTAATAACACTTTTTATGGGTTTTAATGTAAAGTGAAAGACAACACCATCTTTCTAATAATTGTTTCTGTTTGTATTGGTGAATTGAGATTCTCTTACTCTTTGTAAGCTATACAGGGTACATTGTAGATCTGTCTAATTTTCAATTAAGTTATTAACTTTTCATATTAACTGCTTTTATTTTGAACCACATGTTTACTTTTTGTGTGGCAATGTAGGTTGTAATGCAGGCTTTATTATAGGCCATTTGCATTTGAACATGTACATGTGCATACCATGAACATTATACAGTTCACATGGAGTGGAGAAGATATGTAAATGTACATGTACAATGTACTTGTTTGCTACATAAATGCTACATAATTGCACTTCACAGTATGTGGTCATTACAATCTCTATTCATGTTGTGTCATCTTTACTGCAGGAGGTTGCTGTCAAATTAGAGTCGGAGAAGGCCCGACATCCACAGCTTCTCTACGAGAGCAAGCTGTATAAGATCCTTCATGGAGGGCCAGGAATTCCAACCATGAAGTAAGTGGATTCAAACACTTCAGATACATTTTTTGTATGTTTTTGTTTTTGCATAAAATTATCAAAACTCCAGCAAATACATGTACATGTACATGTACCTTGGAGTAAATTTAAACTTATCTACCAACCTTTAAAGAATGGCTGAACTTTGAAGCACAAATGTAAATACATTTTAAGAAAAGATGCTTCACTGTAGGCCTACAGGATCATGTGCAGGATCATGTGCAGTTTATAAAAAAAAAGCCTTAAAAGAAAATACAAAATGGTAGCAAAAGTGCATCTATGGCATTTTTCATGAAGGTCACCGCAGTTCTTCGTGTAAGATTACACTGTAGTACACATTGGATATTGAATAATGCATGAGATTGCAATCAATATCAGCCAATAATCTGTCAGCACTGGGTACCAGGAAATATTTGTCTGAAAGGGCAAAGCCTAATATCATTTGTCTATGAAATACATGTACATTTTAAACGCATCACCTTGTGTGGCCTTTTGTCTTCAATATACTATCATGAATATGATTGGTTTAAAATAACATGAATATTGATGTGATACAGAAAACTTTAATTGGTTAGGGTAATCATAACATGTAGTTAAAGCTTCTACCATCCTTAGAATTTTGTGAGCAAGCTTATGTTCATTCCTGTAGACTTTCTCAATATGTGAATAATCACCTGGCCTGAGAAAGTGCACAGGAGTGGACGAAAGCTTGCCTCCTACACTGTAAATGTTAGAAGCTTAAAATACATGAACATTAATATGAACGGCTATTTTTGATACAAATTATTTTTAGAATTAGATCAGATTTTTTATATAAAGCAGAAATTCTTATTTTAATGTGTTGAATGATGATAATCCAGCAAGTGTGGAAAGCTTTCAGACCTGAGCGTTTTTCTAATTGACCTAGGCAGTGCAATTCCGGCTTTGCTGAGGGTTTTTTGGTAGCCGGTACCACAACTCAAGATGACTCATGACTATCGCACTGAAGTCTAAAGACTCATAACTTGTCATGCCATGGTATTGGCATGCAAGTGAGATGATGCATTTTTCTACTCTTTACTCCCAGTAGAGTTGTTATAGATGACTCAAAGCGTTCATCCCCCAGCCAGCTGATTTTGTTGACACTTATTTGATTACCTTGCAAAGAATTAACTGTATTTAATTTTCAATCTTTTTTTCCTTCCCTTTACGATAGAATAAAATAGTACATGTATGCAGTGTACATGAAGATCAATGTAATGAAAGGTTGTCTCGTAAATATACACTGTACATTTGATTCTGAAAAGATAAAAATTTGATATTATTCAACATTAAACTCCACTTACTGTACATGTACAATGTGTACACATGTACAGTATCAAGTATGATCTGTCTTGAAAATATTTATCTTATATTCATACATGGCTAAGGAGGAATACCGATTGTACTAATTGAATATTCATGCAAACAAGTATTCTGAAAATTTGAATATGAGTCCCAAGCCTAGTAGTAGTACATGTACATCTACATGTACACAGCAAATGTATTTACAGAAAGTTTATCCTATTTCCATCTTTCTTTATCTTTATTTTCTTTTTGCCATTGTCTCTCTGTCTCTCTCCCTTCCTGTCCACCTGCCCCCCTCTCTCTCCCTCTTTCCCTTCCTCCCTCCCTACCTACCTCTACCCCTTCCCTCTCCTAACCCCCCTCCCCCCCAACTCGTCCCCCAACTCCCACCTCCCCCAACTCTCTCCTTTCCTGCCCTGTCTCCTCCATCCCTCCCCTTCTTCTCTTTCTTCCTCCTTCCCTCCCTCTCCACCCTTCCCTTCCCACTCCTTTCATGCTCTCTTCATGCATCTCCTGTGCATTTTTAGATGGTTTGGGCAAGGCCATGATTACAATATCATGGTCATGGAGCTGCTTGGGCCCAGTTTAGAAGATCTCTTCAACTTCTGCAGTAGGAAGTTCACCATGAAGACAGTTCTTATGCTGGCAGATCAGGTTTGTTTCTCCTCATTCAATTCATAAAATGATACATGCACATTTAACTGTACATGTTTATGATCTTTTGTTTTGACCCCTTTCAAGAGAACATTTATTAATTTATGCCATTTACCTAGTGACCGTTTTAGAAAATTTGAAATCACAACTGGATCAGATTACAGACTTCACTCCTACATGTACAGTGTACACTCATGTACAGACTTGTAAAGTGAAAGTCAGAATGCTTACATGTAATTATGCTGTAATATATATTCATTCACAACTCAAAAAATAACTTGAAATGTTATCAATTAATAATTAGTTGATGAAGTGAACTTGTCAGCTTGAAATAGCAAGTGTAATGTTTTTAGCAGTGGCTATACCGCGCCAGTAGTACCAGTGTGCACACTGCCGCGCCATATCTACTAGAGCTGGAGGCGATCGTAATGGGTGGTATGAAAGCATATTGATAAGAAGAGGAAGACCAAAGATGTTGTGGAAGGATATAAAGACTAAAGAAAGAATGTAATGGATGCTGTGAATGATGAGGATGAATGTGCAGAAATGGAGAGAATGTTATCACGAGATGAAAGTCAGTAACCCTGTGTAACTTGTAAAGTTGTGAGAGGGAAAATGCTGACTTAAATAAATGATAATGATGAAATAGCAAAGAATTAAGGAGTATCATGGGTACCAATTTAAAGGAAATTTGTATTAAAAAAAGAGCCCCCATCATTACTAAAAGAGCCCCCATGAAAAGGCTCACAAGGGCTCTTTAAAAAAAAAAAGAGCCCTTGTGAGTCTTCTCATGGTGGCCCCCGTGGAATATAATTAAATTGAGGGACTACATGTACATGTATGAATGCACCTTGCAGGTCTTATTTCACACTCTGACAAGTTCCATGTTTCCTGGAAGACAGGCACAGTATTGAAAGTGATCGTTGGAAATGAGTCATTTATCAACGATCATATATTACTGTTGGCCACTCTGTTTACACAGCTTTAGAAACCTGTGTAGGTCTTTTGTTTGAATAATCCCTTCAATGTGGCAATTGCCACCGACAACAATGCCCCTGAGCCTGAGGCACTCTCCTCCCCCCCACCCCCCTCCCTTTCAACCTTTGGGGAAAAAGAAACAAAAATACTTATTCATGTGAATGTGCAGAAATTCATGATACACATACATGTATATAGCACCATGTAGTTTTGATAATTTAAGAACATTAATCAACATCTTTTGGGAAGATATTTTGTAAGACTTTCGATAAATTTTGATAGTCTAATAGGGATATTGTTAAAATATTACCTTAAAAATTAAAATTACATTTTATATTTAGTTTGCGAATCTGTACATGTACGTTGTACATATTGAAGTCATAAGACGTGTGATGGTGCATTTCTGTGTCTGACAAATGTGTGTTAACAGTTATTTAACATTTTAAGAATAAAACTGCTAAAAATACATCTTCTGTCTGGCAGCAATCTACAGCAACATGGAAAAGTTGATTCATAGATGTATGCCAGTTTTATAATTAGCTATTTGGTTGCCAATAAAATTAAAATTATCCTAATGTACAAAATATGGTACTACTTTGTACTTGCAGCTCACAACTCTTAAATAATTAATTACGCTAACAAACGACCGTGAGAAAGAATGAAGTGTATATGTAGTTGTGAAACCAGTATTTGGTACAAACAAGTGCTGTACTCTGCGGTGAAATCATACATTTCCTGTAAGTGTCATGTGCTTAACTGTGTAGCCCCACACTCGGGAGAACAGGAAGCCAAATCAGGAACAGTTATCCACACATTGACGAACAGGAGCTCACCTTTAAATGATCCCAAATTAGTCTCTACTTTCAAACGCATGCCGCAGGATTTGATTTTAATGGCATTGAAAAGTTAATCTACATTTACCTGTCAGTAAACAATATAAATTATATTAAAGCAGGAACTGTATGTTGTGGCATTGAAAATTAGATCTTCATGCAATTAAACAATATGAGTAATATACATGTACATACAGTGTACATGTATAAAAATATGTGAAAACAGAAACTGGATTTAATGACAAATAATTTTTTTAGAATACTTTCTATACACATACAAAATACTACACATGAAGATGGTCAGTTTTGTATACATTTGCAACAAACATTTTAAATGCATTGATTGTAATTTGATATGTAAAGTGCTACATGTAGAATTGAAGTGGGAAATATAAGTTGTGCATAGAATGGTTAACATTTTCTTTGTACTCATATGCAGATTGCAATGTGGACAGTGTTTAAAGCATTTCTGTTTAATGGTTTCAAGTTCCCAGCATCACCCATCTTTAAAAGGCCCCTGTGAGTCACTTTTAAAAAGGTTAGCAATGTCAGTAAATATTTGTTTTTCCTCTTTTTTCTCCACTGTAGATGATAGCAAGGATTGAATATGTCCATGTTAAGAACTTCATCCACAGAGACATCAAACCAGACAATTTCCTTATGGGTATCGGAAGGCACTGCAATCAGGTATGTTGTACAAGGTTCAAACCTAATGGATTTTATTATTTGTACATTTTGTGAGACAAATGATAAGTCCTGCATTTTGTGGCTATCTAATTTTTCATGTGAATTTTGCACAAACCTACATGTTTATATGTACATATATAACATGAAGAAAGAAAAACATAAAAAGTTGAATTTCAGTCATCCTTTTGTTTGTCCAGCTTGAATTGTATTGCCTTTTAAATCTTCATGTACATAATCATCAGGAATGAACTTCTCTAATGTGTAAACAACAGTGAAAGTTTCAATGAGTTTATGAACACCCAAGCATGTGTTTTCACACAGCCATACAAAGATTGTTTTGTTATGAAGTCGAGTCGATCGAAACTGTTGTATATGCCACTGATTCACTCGTCAATACCCTGCTGAATTGTGTCAAAATATTGGTTGACTCATATGTAGCTGTTTTCACGGATACGTGCAATAAGTATGTGCTTTTGGTAAAATGAGGTGCACAATTTTTGTTTTTTGTTTAATGAAATACCTGTGGTTAGGGATGTTGCATATAATAATAATTATAAAAAAATATTGATTGCTAAGATAATGAGATTAATGTTAAATCATTTTTAAGAGTGTTACAAATTCATGATGACCATTATCTTTTAGTTGCTTATTTTGATTTTTTTTTATTGAATTAAAAACTGTATGAAATGTTAATGTTAACTACTTCTAGTGCTCAGGCTTAACACGTTGTTATTCTCTCTCTCTCTCTCTCTCTCTTCAAACACCATTTAGCTTTTCCTCATAGACTTTGGTCTTGCAAAGAAATTCAAGGATTCAAGAAGCAAGCAACATATACAGTACAGAGAAGACAAGAACTTGACTGGCACGGCAAGATATGCCAGTATCAACGCACATCTGGGCATTGAACAGAGGTGAGTTCTTCTCATTTGTACAGCTTCATGTCTGTGGTTAAAGGCATCATTTAACAATGTTAAATCTGAGATGCAAGGCCCTACATGTTGTCAGTGCCTGTGATATGGTGTAATATTGAAGCCCTAAAAAAAATTGTGCTTCAAAATGATCATGAAGTGCGTCAATAGAGTAAAAATCTCTGAGTGAGCGGCTTTACCATACTCATTTTCCCCAATAGACTGTAGTTTTATTAAAACTGTTAGGAAAATGCAAAATTTGAATTTGATTTTCAATCATTAATATCTTGATAATCAGACAGGCGATCGGTTGTAAAAGTCATGGCATTCCTGACTGACCTAATGGTTTAGAATCTGAGGCAATGTTGCCGAGTCACTTTAAAGAGACGGTTGAGTTATGCGAAAGGTGAACATTAAATATGTGAGCTTTGGCATTCTTTATATGTTGGTATGGACCATGGAGAAGTATTACGGTATAGAAAAAAAATGTTTTCTGTAAGGGATGGCTCCTCAAATGTCCTCATATTCAAAATATGACAAGTAACAGCTAAAGATTGTGGACCACACTTTCACGCCACATCATATTGGAGTTGATTTGATTTGATTTGATTTGATTTATTTACCAACAACAGCAATACATTTCATACATACATTTTATACAATAATTACATATACAGGAAGAGAAACTATTGGTTGGTAAAAGGGGCCAGATAATAGCACATGTGCTAGTCGAGCCTAACCCCTTAAACAGCTAAACAAAGTATTTTGGTACAAATCAGTTTAGAGAACGTAACAAAACAAAAAAATAATGAATTTACTTTTACAATCGATGCCTTAAAAAAAAAAAAAAATCAGTACTCAACAATGTCTTACAATATACAAACTAATAATGTAAAATATGAATTATGAATTGTGTACACTTGATATTTCATTCATGACTTCTTCAACAAATGACTTGTAACAGAATTCCGAAACCTATTTCTAGACCTTGTCAATCTGACATCAACAGGTAATCTATTCCAAAATTCACTGCCGATGACATTTTAAAGTCTACAAAGTATATGAAGAGCCTTTCACATATATGACATCCTGTGAAGATAATAAGCACATTTTCAAATCGATTCATTTCTCCAGAGTAGATATTGTCATAAGTTGTGTAAAATGTTACGCCACTTCCACTTGCTCAAAGGGCCAAAGTTTGACTGCCCCTTTAACACATCTTGTTCCATCTTTAGTGTATGAGTGACTGGTAATGAAATGTGTGGTATTGAATTGATGTTGTTCATTTGTTTACATCAATGAAAGAGGTGTTTGGTGTTGAAGACAGGTCTGTAAACAACATGCATTCTCTGTATGAATAAGACCTGTGGGTAGTTAACAGATCCCCTATTGATTACATGTTGAAGACAAGAACCAGACAATGAAAGTGCATTCTTGACATGCCAAGAAATCCAGCGCTCGGCCGCCCTCGTACAAGGTCAGTTATGTAACCCGTCCCCCAAGATACAAATGAACTTGAAGGTCAAAGGTGACGTCCTAATGTAATAGAGAGATTACAATAGATTCCATCATAAAAGAACTTCATTTGGACCTTCAGTATGTATTGTGGTATATTGTACTGGCCTTTTGTTGAGATTGACCCTGAGGGTCATGTGCTACATCACATGTGATGTGACGTGTGTGAGTTTATGTGGGTCACTGTTTATAATATTGATAATGATGTTTTGAATTTGTGTTGCCAGCCTTATTCAATATGATCTAGATACATGTACATGTACGAGAACTGCTACATTACTAGTTAGTTTATTTAATTGTGTACATTGTATGTGTGTGTGCTATGAATTCTTTTTTTTTTTAAAGCATAAAATTGGTAGTCATCATATTTAAAATGATTAAAGATGAGAAGTGTTACATGAAATATATATTTTCTGTAATTAATTTTGTTAAAGAACAAAGATCATTAGTCATCTTGTACTTTTTTGTTTGTTTGAAATCATACTTCAAGATCACAATTACTACATATAGCCCTACATTTAGTCAGTTTTACATTGTACATACTGTAGTTGAACCTTTTAAAGGAAACTTTTATTGAAAGAAGTAGTTAGAAAGATGTGATCATGTTTATAAAGAGATGCACGTTCATATTCACAAACAAAATGTGGTGATGGGGCAAGGAGTTACCAACCGCCTAGGCCTGGTTAAGGAAACTAACAACCTGAGGGGTCAACAGTGCCATTATTGTGTTGGGATTGTTTGCATTGGCAAGCGACTAGAGGAAGGATTATTTCCCCTGATTGCTTTCCCCCGTTCAGGATGACTTTTCTTTTTCCAGGATGACCTATCCTTTCCCAGGAGGCCAGGATTGCCAATGCTTTCCCAGAATGACCACAATGTAGAGGACATTGATTCCATTTAAAAATGTATTGTATTGTGTGCATTGTATCAGAGCCTACGGTATGTCTAGTCTAGTCTACATTTTTACATGCAAACATCAAGGTCCTTCTTGGTATTGAATGGATAAATTATTCATGATTGTATTTCATATCAAGCTTCAGCTGTGCATAAATTATATGTATTACATAAATTTGTGCTGGTACAGGATTGTAATCAAATAGTTTGCATATACATGTACATGTACACAGCTCCAATGCTCCATAGTATAATGTACATGTACATCAGCATTACATACAGTGTGTTTGTTTGTTTTTTCTTTCATTTGGGAAAACATAGGATGGGTAGTAAGATTTTTTTTTATAAAACTTTGTTTTTGTTCTGACGAAGCAGCAGAAGATACAGTATGCCCTGAAACTGAAAGTACAATAACTTGTAGCTCCTGGGAGCTCAGATTTGGCTCATTTTCAGAATTGAATGTACATGTATTAGATAGTTGACCACATTTATGTCATTTGTAAGTTGTTACAAATCAAAATAGAAAATCATAGAATTATGCCATGGTCAGTCTAACATAATTTACATTGGTTGAAATTTCAATATGAGTGAACAGCAGATGTCGTACTTGATTACCGGTTATTTTTGAGAGTCGTTTTATAATTGAACAAATTTAATGGGCGTGTAGTGTGTACATGTACATGTACTTGTTACTCATCCCTGATTAAAGGTAAAGACCAGTAATGGTCATGCGATTGCATTGTGAAAGAAACGTTGTGGAATCAATCAGAAAAGGTTGATCATCTAGCATCTAGCATCTGCAAGGTTCTGGAATCATCAAAATGATAAGAAATTTGGCCCATTCTTCGTAAAGTTACAAGCACTATACACAGAAAGATGTATATGGGACTACCCTATCTCTCTCACACGACCATGAGAGAAATAAATTTACCAAATATATGAATTAGTAGGCGGTTTCCCGGCAAATTTTTTATCATCATGTATTAGTCAAAACATATTCTTTCACATGATTGGTAATGAGAGCTTCCATTTCATTTTTTGAAATTGGGGCGTTACCAATACTGGTCTTTACCTTTAACATACATTTTGTTTGCATAAGATGTTCAGCAACTTCAGCTCATTTCAGTTTATTCCCAAGTATGTGTACAATTCATGTACCCTACATACATGTACAGTACGTAATTGTGTACATGTACATGTAGGGGTCAACCAAATACATGTACCAATGTTCATGCTTACATCTACCTTCATGTACACATTTATGTTGTTGATCAAATGAAATGGGAAAGCAACTACTGCTGAATGATGCATTACACTGGTTTCTATCCCACTCCCAGTATGAATAATAGGATGGGTTAGATGGTTAGATTTCCTATCTTCCCTGCTGGTAATTCGTGGAACACTTGGCCCGATTTCAAACCAGTGTCGTCCATTGGGTTCTTCTTGGTAGCCGCGACACATTCCGCCAGCCTTCCTATCGTAGTCAAACTTTCAAAGCATTTCACCAATTTAAAGAGGTCTGCCAAGTCAAATGACATAAAACAGCAAACAGAATACAATCATCAGCAGTTGTTATTGTTAAAGCCGTATTCATTACATGTGTTTTTATTGCATAAAGCTACATGTAATATTTTTCATTCTAAATCAATCAACTAAATATGTTTCCCATCTCCTAGTAAGAGAGTGATAAGAAATTACTTGTACCGTTACTTGCAATTTCTGTCAGTTACAGCTGTGTTGATAATGATACAAATTTCACAATGTTTCTTTCTTTTCACCCTAAATGTACCTTGCAGGAATGACAAATTCTATGTGGAAGTTATTTTAACGCTTTATTTCTTTCTATTCAAAACAAGATATTGTATTGATGTAGACAACTTTTAAATTGATGTGGTAATCAAAACATGTACATGTCGTTTAGGCTTTCCCAACCTTAAAATTCAGTAGGCAATTGTAAGGTTGGTAGAAGCCCAAACTACATGTACATGATCAAATCTTGTATTGATACTTCACTATTAAGGAGACACCAAGAATAATGGTACCTTTTTGCATACAACTTCATACAAATGTGTTTGCAGTGTAGGCGGGAATAAATTTATGGTTGAAGTACTTCGTACTCATTTCATTCAATTGAATAAAACAATTGTCTTTGTGTTCAAAATATGAGTTCAACTTGACATCTTTTATGGTAACAGTTCAGTTCATTCATTTTCAGTTCACCTGATAACAAATCCATAAAATAGTATAAAATACCCAAAAGTGTACATAGTAGTCAGAATGCAAACTGTAGATAGACCTACTCAATGTGTTGTTTTGTTGGAGAAGCCATAAAAATGTATGCAGTTTGCATTCTTACTGAAATGCAAGCACTCTTACTGAAATGCAAGCACTCTAATACCGGTACTCAAATACAAGCATTCATAATAGGTTATACATTTACATGTAGTTTATCATGAGAGAATTGTAAGGAAGTCTAAATGCAAAATGGCCTATTTATTGCATACCTTGGATTTCACTCTTTACACATGACTTTCAGGCCCCGCATATTCTATACATGCAGACTTTACTGAAAGATTTAGTTACATGCCAATGTATTTCTTTTCAAGTATTCCCCTTTTTCCCATTTTCACAAAAAAACGGTTCCCAAAAATTCAGGACAAATAACCTAGATATTGTAGTATTGTACCAGTAGTCTCGACCTACATTACATACAGTGTGTATTTTCATGCTTGATGATTTTTGAAGTAGGGTGTTGGCAAGTTAGCATATATACTAGGGCTGCGACGTGTAGTCGAATGCTCGAGTACCCGCACGGTTGATAACTGCTCGGGTACGATTTCTCGTACCCTATTATTCGGCCGCAAAAAAAAAAAAAAAAATCCAGGCCGACGCTTACCCGTGCCTGGCTGAGCGGCGGCCGCTGGCATGGTGCCGTCGGTAAAAATGTTTCCCAACTCAAGCACTGTCGAACTCACCACTCAGAAACTGGGACCAAATGTCTGGATTTCTGTTTGGACTTGGAGGAAAATGGATTATTCTGCCATCTTTGGTTTTTAAAACAGCATTGTTTACTGTTATTATTATTATTAAATCTGCGCCTTCAAATGCAACTCGAAGTAAAATTGCATGCGTTTTCGGCGACAGAACTGGGATACTGCTCCAGTGGTATGTATGGTGGTGGCAAAAAAAAAAAAAAAAATTAAAAATTAAAAATTAAAAAAATTTTTAAAAAAATCAAAAAAATTATAAAAAATTATAAAAAAACATGGCGTCCGAATATTCAAGTATTCGCTTGTGAGCCTGGGAGTGTACTCGGGTACCTCATTACACTGTTGTGCACAGCCTTAATATATACAATGTACAAGGTGGTATTCTACAAGCTCAGGCTCAACATACATGTGTACATTTGTATTGAATTATTGAGGTGTTATAATAACCAAATTCTATGATGACTTGAGCCAAAACTAATATGTTTTTCTAATGGCCATGAGCTGTGTATGGCCCCATGTGAATGTAGTCTATGGCTATGAATGTTCAGACCATGCACCATTAAAAACAAGTGCTTGTGCCATGCTAGCAAACTACTAATGTAAACTACCACACAACTACATATTCATGAAGCTCGTTCCCTAGCCTCTTCCATATTATCATTTGTGAATGTATCGATAAAGTTGTTCCCACACTGAACAATTAGTAAGACTTGGAAATTGATTTTTGAAACACGATCAGAATCTAAAATATTTTTTGATTTGTGTATGAAAAAAAATTGCAGATTTTATCAGATTCTCTGAGATTGTTACTTTTCGTCATACATGTGCATGTAGGGGCCTACAAATGACATGTAGCTGTAACTCAATATAATCTTAAAGGTACATGGTAGCAATTGAAAAAGGGTTGATTTTGTATTATACAAGAATACTAAGAGGTGGTGGAATGATTATAAATGACAAGATTTTGACTTACAAATGTATCGTCACTGAAAATCACATGCTCTACACATGGAAATAGATTTACGAGACAATGAAGTACTTCAAATATAAGGGCATTTGAAGGGTTGTCCTTTTCAGGAGAAATTTATACTACAAAATCCTTCTAAACTGAATACAAAGAATGAGCAAGCTTACAGTCACAAGTTATTTGTTATTACTAGAACTCAACCTTCTCCTTTAAATGTTTGGCTGACATTGTACATGCATGTACCATGTCTGTCATGTCCATCATGTTGGCTATTCTTAGGTGAACGAGTCATGAGACAAACACAGAGGGAGAGGTATATAGAGAGAGAGGCGGAGTGAGAGAGAAAGAAGGAGTTTAAAGGCGAGAAAGAGGGAGACAGAGACAAAGACAGAGAGAGGGAGAAGGAGAGAGAGAGAGAGTGTGTGAGGTATGTTTAGAGATAGAGAAAGAGGGAGGGCGGGGCAGGGGGTAAGAAAATGAGTGAGCCAAATAGAGGAAGAAAGAGATAGAGAGAAAGAAAGATATAACCCTGTTTAATCACCTCTCTTGAGCTACATGTCATACATCAGCCCTCGCTGAGTCATGCTCGATCTTACCCACTCACGCTGACAACAAAGCAACTGAAGATCTATCACTAATGTATCGTGACACTGCACAGGGTATTGTAATAGCACTTGGTGCAAATTGTGTATACACCCTAAGTACACATGTAGGCTTCTCAATTATGTACAAGAAGCACAGTGCTCAGCTGACGAGGTGCATACATTTACATGTAGGCCTACATGTGGCATAGTGAAATGAACATGGTTCTGGCTCAAGAAATATGCAATATTGTATCCATCTAATTAAAAATGGAAACCCTCAAAGAAATTACACATTTGTAATACGCTGTTCATGTAGACCAACATGTATTTACGTGTATGGATTTTCTTTGTGCTTTCGTAAAGGTAAAGTGTACGTATGGTCAAGGAATATTGCTGGTAACTCCTTGGTATGTTAAAGATTTCAAAAAAATATTGACTTACAATCATGATAGGTCCCTAATACATTATGTATAAATTGTATGTGTACCTACTGTACAAAATCTTTAGAACTGCAGTGTTCTTGAAATTATCTTTCTCTATGGAAACTACATGTAGGGGTAATTTTCCTGATTAAATAGTTGGCTTGGTAAATTAACATTGTAAGGCCTAATAGTGTTTACATGTAGGCCTAGAGATACAAAGTACATAATTGCTAACTGTACATGTAAAAGGCTACTAATAGGTTTTTATAGGTACCCTGCTTTAGCTACATGTACATGTACTGTATATGTATGCCATTGAGTATTTGTGGGGGTGTCACTAGGTTGATAAAAGAAATTCATTTTAACTATTTGTATCCACACAAAGGAACTTTGCTACATGCATGTTCAACATTTGTTTTCCCTACTGCTGAAGCTGAATATATGCTACATGACAATATCAAAATTAGAACAGCCTCTTGTTTGTTATATTCATTAGATCCTCTTTTTCTGATCATACACTGCACATGTAATGCATTTTACTGTAAGATGTAGCACGGATTTGTAAATATAGAGCAAGATGTGATGGTAATCGTTATTGAACCTTAGGCTATCATTATGCACTGACTTTTGTTAGTTTAGGTGTAGTGTTGATCCTTTTAGGGAGAAATGTACAGCAGTGCATGTGCGTGTATGTTGACCAGATACATACAGTGCTAGCTACAGGATTACAGATACATGTACTGTATGCATTTACACTTATTACTTTATGATACACAAGTATACAATGGGCATACCTGGGCCTGGGGAGTGTTTCACAAAGACTAAGATTGACTTCAAGTTGGACTTAACTACATGTATGGCAGGTCGTTCATGCCACTGTCTGCTCTCACCATTATGATCTTTCAATAATATTTTTTCATTCAATGAGTTATCAAAAAATGTAAATTTGTGACCATAATTTCTACGTCCCTTGGGAGCCCGATGCCAGTAAATGGTGAGAGCAAAGAGTGGCATGAAGCCATGCATGAACGGCCTGCCATAGTTACCGTAAGTATAACTCAAAGATAAAGACCAGTTATGGCCATGCGATTGCATTGTGAAAGAAACATTGTGGAATCGATCAGAAATGGTGGATCATCTAGCATATAAGTATTGGTGTGTACTGCAAGGTTCGGGAATCATCAACATGATAAGAAATTAAAGTTACAAGCATTGTACATAGAAAGATGTATGGGACTACGCGTCATGTGCGCGACACGTGCGTTATATCTATCAGGTCCAAATAGATATAATAATGTACCAAATATATCTATTAGTAGGCGGTTTCTTGGCAAAATTTGTATGGTCACGTATTTAATAGTCAAAGCATACTCTTTGACATGATTGGTAATAAGAGCTTCCATTTCAGTTTGATCTTAGTCATTGTGAACCACCCCCTTGTACATGTACATACTGTTTATTGATATTCATAAGGTTTGACCGTAAAGTTACATACACCAGTACTACTTGGTCTTAGAGGATTTAAATTAGTGCTGCATCATCCTGCATGACTGCATACTGTAAGTAACTGTATGCACCAGTGTTTATCAACATTCCCTGGTACTATTTCTTGATTGTTTGATCTCTCCTATCTCAGTTCACTAATACCACATGCCACTCCCATACATGTAGTCAGTTGGTCATTGTCAGTTGTTGCATAGGTCATTACAGAAAACAGCTGGACTCAAGTCCAGACACGCATTTATGCTATATATAATAATGATCAAGGCCATGTTAACTCATCATAGAGGATGTGTACAGTGATTCAGAACACGAATGACTTGTCTTTTATACCATAGTGTGGTGGTGCTGGTGGTAGTGGTGTTGGTGTTGGCTCTTTGTTCCTAACTTCCTACATGTATCTCCTTAACCCCATTCATATATAGTGCTGTATCACCTACAAACAATGTACCGGTATAACAAATTGAAATGACATTCGATGGTGTTTTGCTACATTTAATTATCTTTTAAACACAGATAAATTGAAATGATTTCCTTCACACAAAGCCAGTGGTAGACTACATTTAGAAGTGTGAATGAGTATGAATATGATGTTCATGTGCCGGTTCATGAAGTTTGTCAAATTCTTGATTATGGTGAGATTATCAAAGAGTAAGAGTACTTTTTAAACCCATTTTCCTGAAATGACTCCTTACATGTAAATATGGTTTATACTCTCTTTTCCCCCCACATGTATGTAACAACAACATGAACTTCTTTTTGTAGACAGAAAACTGTTTGTTTGTATATTCTTTTCTTAATGTATGCTGTAATATTGAACATGATATTCATTTTGAATTATAGGCTAAATCAAACTACACTAAGGAGTAAATGCATGTATTCCTCGATATACATGTACATTCATTTTGTTGTTGTTGCAATACTCAGTGTATAATGGATTTGTTACCTTATTTTTTTATAGTCTTTCATTCATTGACAGGTAAGCAGAAATTCACTGAAGGTGTAACTAAATATATAACCGCTTTGCTTTACTTGTTCTTTTCAGTCGGAGAGATGACTTGGAATCACTAGGGTATGTGTTGATGTACTTCAACAGAACGAGTCTGCCATGGCAAGGCATGAAGGCCATGACCAAGAAACAGAAGTATGAGAAGATCAGCGAGAAGAAGATGTCAACACCAGTTGAAGTCCTCTGCAAGGTAAGAAAATGTTGGAGGACATCCAAGGTCTGTGGTTCAAGTCCTGCCGCAGCACTAATGTCATTTGGCAAGACATTGATTTACATTTGCCACTCTCCACCCAGGTGTTAAATAGGTACCCGGTAGGATGCGAAAGTTAATGTGGTTGGATTAGCAAGTGGCGCTTGTAAAATGGTGACTGGCTGGAATGCTCCCCAGGGAGTTGAAAATGTGCATGCATTGTGTTGCGGGTAAGCATGAATCCAATGAACGGGGTAATATTATGTGCTGCGCCTAGAAACAAAGTATTATTATTTATTATTATTGAGTAATGAAAATCTTTTCTGGGAATGGAGAGGGTAGAACTCTAGTTTGGAATGATAAAATCAGATGAATACAGGGCTTGAGACTAACAGGCCCATGGACGTACATGTATGGGCATCCAAAATATTAAAGCCCCACTGCACTTCTTATAGCTACTTGCGCCCTCTATATAGCAAACAATAGGGACTTTTAGATTTGCACGACGAGAACATGGACTGCGACGTGTGACATCCCTTTAAGGCAATGTGACATCCTTTTAATGCACTGGCAGTGACGTCATATTGCCTTAAAAGGATGTCACACGAGCAGTCTATGTTCTCGTTGTGCAAATCTAAAAGTCCCTAATGCCTAATCAGTGATCACTGGTCCCCCATGTTCCCCTTTTTATTATGTTAATTGAGGGCTGATTTGATGAGATAACCACCTGCCAGTGACCATTCAGGGAGGTCTAATCCCTCCTGGCCCAACTAGCGCAGATAGGCTTTAAGTCTGGATCTCGAAAGTTTCAACATTTGAACATGTACAATGTAGCTTGTGTGCCTACAGTCCCTGAAATTTCAGTCTGGACCTCCCTATGAAGAAGTTAGTGAGGAGCTTTGGTTGGATAAACATACATGGAGTGTCTTTCGGTAGAACACAAAGTAGATGTACTCAATGATTACAACTATTACCAGAATATAGCTGAGCTACCTTTGATATGATTGATGTGATATGATTTTTGTTGCTCATCTCTTTGCAGGGATTCCCAGCAGAGTTTGCCATGTACCTCAACTACGCCCGTGGCCTGCGCTTCGATGAGAACCCTGACTACGTGTACCTGAGGCAACTCTTCCGCATCCTGTTCCGCACCCTCAATCACCAGTACGACTTCACCTTCGACTGGACGCTACTCAAGCAGAAGGTCACCCAGCAATCTGCACAGACCAGCGTCTCCAACGGGGTCAACCCCGGCACGGCCAAGCATTCGGAGAGCAGGAGTAAAAGCAAGCGCTGAGGAGCAATACATCAATCAACCTTGCAACTCTGGCTAACTATAACATGAGCGCATCCCCTGCCCGGCAGTATTGGTCATGTCTTTTCGTCATACAGTAATAGGACGTTAATCGCAGTTCGTATCGAAGCATGAACAAGCCGTGTTCCTAATGAACAGCAACCGTAAAGCTTTACAGAAAACAATGACATGCCGTTAACCAATGCACAATGCTTCGAATCACCTACTGAACAAACCAATGATGCGGTTTGGACTAAGAGAAATGGACTTTGTACAATGCGTTTCAAATCAGGATGAAGAAGAAGACTGGTGATGTAAGAAGATGGGTTGCTCAAACACACGAGCAACATTTTAAAGTAACCTCTGCTATATGAATTAATGCATGATATATTACAGAACATTGTGAATTATATTTATGTGAGTAAAAACAATGTAGGGGAAATTACTATCATTATTATTATCATTACATGAAGTGAAACAGCAAGTTACAGTTTTGTTGTATGCAGTCACATTTTCTGGAGTTATTCTTTGCATCCTTGGTGTTACCTGTCAATTAATCATACAAACATGTATCTTGTCCGATCTCGACGTTTCAAATTGTATAGCAGTCGAAATGTAATTTGTTTAATCAGTTATTTTATGACACTATAATTGTGATTTTTATGATTATACTTTGATGTACCTGGCACTGAATTAGTTTAATATAAGCAGTGTTTGCAAACTCCTGTGAATGACTACAAAATGGTCTCTGCCATATTGTTTCATTTTCATATCAAACAGGGACCTTTTTGTAGTCATCCCAAAACTTTGACATACATGTATTTTCATGTTTTGAAGGGTTTTTACAAATCTTTGTTATTTCACACAGAATCGTCAGGTTCATTCTATCTATAGCACATTTGTATAAATCTAATCTTATTTGTAAATTGAAGAAAAACAATCCTTTTCTTTGGTGACCAAATTTGGCTTTGTCCAGAAATAGAATCACATGAAGGATTTTGCCAAGTTGTGAGATTATATGTAGAATTTCTCATGTTGTCAGGATTTGTATGGTAAGACACAGTTGTGTATTGTAAATAGCAGTGGATTCATGTAAACTATCCTGGCAAAAAATGAGAATTAAGTGATATTATAATTTTTTTCTTTTTTAAATATTTCCCCTCTGTTTAATGTATTGCATGTCACTGTGTTCTTTTGTGATATCAAAATTGTACATACTGTAATTGTAGATTATATGTGGACAAACTAAAGAAAATACACATGCAAAATGTATGCACTGACATGCAATACATATTCATCTAAGCTTTTTAATATAATGAATGTACATGTATGAGCTTAATGTTTACTTTTGCATCTATTATCCAACCTGAACTAAAGGTTTTGTACGAGTTTGAGTACCGGTAAGTGAGTTTGCATGAAATGATTTGTTTGGGTAGTTTCATTGATGATGTATCACTGTTGGGATGAACTGATCATTTCTGAAATGTAGTCGAGACAAGCCATGTTGAAACGCGACATGATGAGCTTGACACGTCATAACTCCTGCCCTGCTATTCTCTCCTCAACACCCTCTGTTATCATCTGTAGTTCTTATCTTCTATTCTCCTCTAGCTGATTCTTAAGTTTACGTAAGAAACATCTTGATCACTGGTTTCATATGATAGCACACTTCAGTTGCGAGAGATATGGCTTTAATAATACCACAGCCACATGAGCGAGATCAACGCCAGACTGACAACACATGGAACAGGAATTTACTTTACAATAAATGGACAAGACTCGGTCTGTCTGGAGTTTGTTTCGTGGTTTGACTGAGGTGTGAAGAGTAGATGGGACCAAGCAAACATCTGCATCCTGATATTCTGAACACTGATCTATGCCATCCTCTACAGAATAGAATAGCCACAGTTCTTACTCGACGGTTGATTTGCAACAAAACAACTTCAAGACCACGAGCTTACGCGAATCCTTGTCTTCTTTTGTTTGCTTGACCAATTGCTCCTGTATTTGCCAAATAAAGAAGACATTTTTATGCATATCTGCTCTTGGTAATTACCTGAAAGTTTAGTCTTGCGTTTGCCACATAAACAAAGAAGACACTTAAAGGGAATTTTCAAAACATTGGGATTGCGATCTGTTTATTTTGGGGACGTGAGCATTTTGCAAGATGGCACCTAAAGTAAGACTGTCGACTTATGGCTGATGTTTCTCGTCCAGAGGAGAAAGAGAAGTAGGATAATGTCATCACAGTGTCCTTTGATTTAATCACTATTTTCTTTGAGCTGTGTTTCCTGTATTATGTCCATTGGTTTAATATACACACAACTCTTGAGTGGGTGAAGACGTGTTTCTATGAAGTTATCATCAGATGAAGAATTTTCTTGTGAAATATTTGTGAGATCAGAAATTGATTTTAGTTTATAAACAAACTTGTCAGACTAGATATCTTTAGTCTTTATTTTATAGTCACACTTCTTTTGTTTTGCATTATTTTTAATCTTCATCATTAACGTTTCCTTCTCCTTCACGTATTTCACCTATGCCTTCCTCTGTGTATGTGCTTACTTGTTTTAATCTTACATGAATATTCTTGTTTCATTTGTTATATTTCTTATGGTATCGTACAAGTCATTTTTATTTGGATACGGTAGTCGGTGTAAGTCGGCACAGTTCCTCTGCCTTCATTGATGAATATATGTTAGGATGCAATGTCATCCACATATGACATTGCATCCTACCATTCGTTACCCTCATTCTCAAGCATGTAATTTAAATATTTATTTGTACTTTTGTGTATATTTTTTTCAATCTGTCTAATTCTGGAGGGGTATGAGCCTTCAATTGCAAAGTAAATTGGCTCGACCTCTGGTGGAAACGATGTATGACTCAAATTTGATACTGTATTTGTCCAAAATGTCATTCATATTATGTACATTATGTTTGTTCTCTTGCTTACTCCTTACACAGAGGGAAAATGAAATGAAGTCGGGTATTGATTTTACCGACCTCTGTGTAGGCTTGATTTATTACCCCCAAGTCAACTGTAATCGTTGGAGTAATGAGAAGAGGGAGAAGCGCACTGTATGGTGCATTCATTGTACAGCAAACTGTGACTTTTGTTGGTACAGTAAATAAAGAAAATTAGGCATAAACTGCTGTGATGTACATTGAAAACTTACCAGAATATGGTGTTTTTATTTGTTCTGTGTTTGTTTTGTTACTTCAAAGAGTGAGTAGTAGACCTAAAGCATGTGCTTATCAGAAAAATAAAAGTTTTTCAGTCCATCATTGGGTATGAACATTAAAAAGAATTTCCCAATTTACTGGATGTGGTTTGACTTACAAAGGGTTAATTTTATTTTTCACATTTCAGTTTCACTGTATTATTTGACATGAAATATCTCCCATGGGAGCATACATGGACTTCCAATTTTTTTTTTTTTAAATAGAAGCAGAAAAAGTCTGAAAGTTTGAGCTAAATCTTATTCTGATGCTTTAAAGTTGTGATGAACCAACCACAAGTTAGCAACAGTATGATGTATCTTGCGAGCTTCTTTCTAAATTGCCCTGTACAGAAATATTTGATAAAATTTCATTTTCTTAGTTATTGTTGACGGAATAGATTTGTTTAATGCTGAGTATATCTGCAATGATTATATTTAGGGTGGATATTTAGGGTAAAATGTTTGATATTTACTAAATTGATATCGGGGTGGACTTTAATTGTTTACAGGCTGTGGTTAACAGGTGGCACAAACGGGGGGGATTGCCACAGTCAATATTTGGAACACATTTCGGTGTATACATGAACTCCTAGCAGTTAAGCAGTCTTGATTTTCATTATTCATAGTGAGTAAAGAAAGAAGGGGACATTTGCACAAGCTTCATCTGGTTTCTAATCATGGTCATATGAAGAGTGACTCGGTCCACTAAGCTACTCGTATAAAATGTACCGTAATGTAACTAATCTATACTAAAAGGTGAACTGAATGCAATCAAATCCCCAAAGTTTTTTATGAAGAGTCATTACCTTGATGGCAAGTAACTCTTACATGCAGGTGTTTGTCCTAAAAAATAATACAGTTCAAGGAAATATCCGGGGGAAATATATCAAAATCATTTCTAGAGAGCTAGGAGAGCATTAGCTTGTATCATTGAACATACATGCAGAGTAACCTTCTGGCTTTCAACAGTCAAGATACCCTTTTCAATCCTTCCTGTGATGACTCATTCACATACGACGTGGGAAACCAGTTTTTTTCAGGGGGGGGGGGGGGAGGGTTCTGTTTACCTAAATGAATGGCAAATGAGGATGAAAAGTATCTGGACACAACAAAGGTCCTGCTTGCACTTGATGTCATTGTGTTACAAGATATAGAAATGTAAGGCATATTACACTTACACTGTGAAAATAAATACGCAGCCGTTAAACTGCAACATATGTGAACAAACCTTTAAAGACATGCCCTGGTAGATCTTTGGTGGTTTGATATGACATGTGAATGACCCTCAAGGTAAATAAGGACATATGTCAAGAGGTAACATATACACCAGAGAAACTCTCACGAGAGCGTGAAGTATGTCAATATCTGCTATATAACACGCTATCTTACATATACCAATCACAAAGCTGACATTTTGTGAAGGAGTATTATACATGTAAATCTACCTAAATAGTGACCCGACATTTGCTCTTTCAATATGTAATTGGGCTTTATTTTTGCCAAAGATATAGAGTTAGGTTTATGGTTGGATTAGGTTTAGGTTGGAGTTAAGGCTGGGTATAGCGCTACTGAAAGGTCCAGGGTTGAAACATTCAATTAGTGTATGAAATTGACTTTGGAGCAATTGCTGCCGGAGCATGTGTCCATACTACCCTGTGAATAAGACCAGAAATAACTTTAACTCGCTTGCACCCTGTATTCCCTCCCTTTTCTGTAAAGAAAGGAGCACAACTGCTTCATCCTTTACCCCCTTTATAACATAGTGGAAATGTGTCATATTTCTGATGCTAAATATACACCTTGGCTTCCAAAAATAGGACACTTTTGACATGATGCTTTGTAAAAAGAGGCTCATTGAGGCCAGTTTGAAGATGGTTTACTCTATTTAAAGCCTGGCATTTTCAAAGGCAATTGGATTACCCTAGAGTACCACATATGCATTCGTAACAATTTATAGTTACTGTAACCTTAAAGGGTGCCAAACACCAAAAATGTCCTGTTCTGTTTGTAAGGGGGTTCCATGTCGCTTTCTATATTTCAAATAAAAGCTTGATATTACTTCTCATTTTTAAAGTTTTAAAGCCATATTGTACTAAAAGCACAACTGCAAAATCCCTCATGTGTATCTCAGGTCAGCTGTAGCACTATGGTCCCGTAACTCGCTGCTTCCCTGGCTTTGCTGTTGATTCTTGCATCAAGTGGGAATTAGGTATTGGGCTATGCAATGTTGGCAAGTTGGCCATGAGATGGTGTTGCGCAATAAGCAGTACACTAGGGCAAAGTTTCGTCAGTTCAGTATCGCTTTAAGTACGCTCCCAGTCAACATAAAAGCAACTTATGAGTAGACTTGTTGACACACTCATACACACTCACACATACTTGGGCACAATGAACCCATGTCCTACCTTAGTTACACACAAAGGGTTTCTTGTTATTTTTACTCTTTTAATACCAGACTTTTAATCCACTGAATACCAGGTAATTTTTTCTGTAATTTCATACATTTCATACATTCTCTATACACAAATCATATTAAGGTGTACCCTTTTAAAAGCCCGTTTTGAAATTGTCTCGGTCTTTAAGTTTATAAAGTTAAAACCAAACACAAATAAACACTGCAATAGAGTAATCTCTATGAAACTCCCCGCTAAAATTTCTAGTACCGGTACCTGTTACTTAAACGATATCTCCCTCATCATATCTATAACAAAGATTGAGAGGGTTACGCTCAAAACGCATCTTCAAGTTGGAAATTATCAAAAAGGCTCTTTAAAACGCAACAGGGACTTATCCCTGTGTGTAGTTAGTTCTTAGAGGGAGATCAAACCTTAATAATAAATTACTCTAAAAGAAAGCAGATTGGTGAAAGTTCTAACAAAATCAGGAAAAAAAAGTTATTAATTTGTTTAAGTTGTAGTCACTAAACATGTGGGCACTTCCAATTGGCTGAATCGGCAGTGTCACTGTGAAGAAGTTCCAGATAACTAAAATGTCAATTTTTCAAAATGTACCGAGGGTCTTTTGTCTTTTTGCGTTACCCACAATATATTTTGAGACGTGCCCCAAGGGAGCAGTCGCTTAGGAGAAAAACAGAAATTTATGATATTTTGTACTTGACAAACTGAAAAGTTAGCCATGAATACGTCACAATCTTGTGACGAAATTGTCAATTTGTGTTTTGCATAGATTAAGTGATTTCATATTTTAGACACTGAGAACTTTCTTATTATTGGTCTGATTTATTTCAAATTTGCGAAATTTTAATTTTTTTTTCTGCTTTTATACAAGAGAACTGATTTCAAGGGTTGGATTGCCCCTTACATTTGGAAGGAAAAAACTATTTTGAGACCCTAAAAGTAAATATATGGACGATGACACTGTAAACAATATTGATGACCTAGTACTGTCAGATTTATAAAAAAAATACTTATAACACAAATCAAGAATGACATACAAAAATACAAAGTAATCAGTTGCATGATTTATTAATTTGCTGAACAGCATAATACTTGGGAAAATTAAAGGAATTCGGTACATTTTTTTCTCAACAAGTGAATATTTGAGTTACCTTCCGCATCAAAATTTGTATTCATTGGTAATACTGAAGACGAATATGAAATGCTTTATACAAATCTATAAAAAAAGTATGATGAGCTGGTGCAGCAAGACAATGCTCTATAAATATAGCCTCTGCTTACAAAATGAAAATAAAGAACAATTATAGTCTTTACTTCAGTGAGTTTCATCAAATTCCATTGGTCATTACATGTACCTATTTAAACTTGCTGTGTACCCTTTACATTTATATTCAGTTTTGGAGGGTTCAATTTTAGAATTGGGCTGTATTCTAGTCATAATGAGAGGTACTTGGCACCGTCTGGATCTCACCTTTAACATTATTTCCTAGCACTTATTTAGCACCACAAATTCTACACATTGGATTTTCTAAATAATAAGATCTCCTTTACCAGATGGACAGCTACTGTAGTATATTCTTTCAGATTTCAAGATTTGGTCGTTCAATCATGCGAATACATATATCGCCTTACAATTCACCAAGTTGGTGCATACCATATTCAACCGATTTTGTGCATAACTAAAGTCCAATAACACATATCAAGAATGGCATTGTTGTCTTCCTCATTTCTTCCGTTTAGTCTGTTTCCTCTTTGTGCTACTACCGGTCCTTCCAATGCCTTCGCTCCTGCTACCGTCATTGAAACCATCCCTATCAAAGTCCAATCTACTCTTCCGACTGGCCTCCTTCCACTCGGCCTGAAGCTTCTCCAGCATGTCTTCGGACAGTAGCCCTTGCTTGACCAGTTCCTCGCTCAAACGTCCAGAGAGACCGCCAAGCTTCTGAGACAGGTCTTCTCTAGATTGTTCTTCTCCTTCTAAGGGTTGGTGTCTGTGGTCAGGAGAATATTCCTTCTTGGTGTCTCTTGTTTTCCTGCGGTTGGTGCTGTCTTCTGTCCCTTCTTCAGACTTGTCCTTTGAGGCAGTCACATCTTGAGGTAAAAAACAAAGGGAGAGGGTTTTATTAAAGCCCAACTGCACTACTTATAGCTACTTGCGCCCTCTATATAGCAAACAATGCCTAATCGGTGCCTGTAGGTCCCGCATGATCCTCTTTTTCTTATGTTAATTGAGAGCTGATTCGATAAGATAACCACCTGTCAGTGACCTTGCAGGAGGTCTAATCCCCCCTGGCCAAACTAGTATAGATGGGCTTTCAGATTGAATTCCTCCATCAGCTGGATGGTTCTAGAATAATTGCATGTATGACAGGTAAAGAAGTCCATCAAACAGACCTTTGTTACAACTGCCTTCAATAAATGTTAAAAGAGTGAAATAAGGAATCAAAATAAAATCCTGAAGTAATTCTGATGACTGGTTGATACTAAGCTCAAATTTCCTCTTTAAATCCCTATTCTCTTTTTTACGATAGCACCATTTACACTTAAACCTGCCTTACTGACCATTAGTGTACACAGGTCACAAAAGACACAAAAGTGTCTCTTGAACTCACTGAAAATGTATTAAAAGAAATGTGTAGGATGACCAACTGCTATAATGGTCACTTTCCTGCATACCTAAATACTTTTTTCACGTAATAATAATAATACTACTCAGTTTTTATATAGCGCTTATTAGAATCACTAAGCGCTTCCGAACTTGGAGATTATTACCCCGGCTTTAGCTGTGCTGCCATTGCGGCGCTCTAGCATTTCATGCAGCTTCAATGGTAGAATATATGCCACACAAACAAAATATAACTACATTTTTTCCCTAAGGCTACAAGATGGTGTTACCTCATTTTGTGAATACTCACTCACAATCAAAAGCTATAGGGAACATCTAACATATAAACATATCTGCTAATGTGAATGTAAGGAGAACAGAACCACCTTAAATCACAAATTGATGATTTATAAACATGGTACAGCCAAGCCTGTTTTTAGCAACTACCTGTATAGAAAGACCACCTCAGTGTCTATAAAGACCTCATTTTCAATTTCCTCTTCATTAGGTTTTTCATTAATACCCTAATTACAAAGACCACTTTTCATGTTTCCCTTGGTTGGTCTTTAAATACAGGTTTCACTGTACTTGGAAACACTCACCTCCTATCTTTCCATGGCTCTTCTTCTGTTCTATATCAGGATCTGGGATGGCCGTCATCCCGTTAGACCTGGTCTCACTGGCCCTGATCAGCTTGGTGATGTTGATCACCCCCATCTGAATGATATGATCCAGCTCTGCTTGTACATCCTGTATGAGGGCCGTGTCAGGAAACATGTCCATGAATCGATAGCTGAGAGGTTGAAAAGAAAAGCATTAAGAGAATAACTGTACATTGAATTGTTTAGCAACATTTGCGGATATTTAATCCTATATTTCACATATGTGTATTACAAAACTATTTTTTGACAATTGTGGAAAAGCTACCCTTCATAAACTCTTTGAAGAATATTTTTCAAGAAATAACTATTGTACTTCAGAGCAACAACAACGACAACAGTTTTTTTTTTCCTACAGGACTATGTCTTTTGTAATTTTGTATTGGTTAAGAGGCATTTGAAGATGCAAGCTTGGTTTAAATAGCATTATTAATATTGTTTCAATCAAACTGGTCCATAAAGGCCAGTCTCAATTGATTTTACAATACATTTGCCTCTTCAGGAGAGGGTTCTACAACACACACAAATACAGTGGATGTGGCAACTGCAGAAAGACAGGTGGCATGAATTTGGATGAAGGTAGCCTCTTTGTCAGGTTTACTATGCCCTATTTTAGCACTTTTCATTAATATTATTATCAATTTTCAGGGTTTCATCTGTAGACTTACCTTAGCCACAGGTACAGATCCATGACATCATGCACAGCTTCTAGATGCATCAGATCACGGATGTTCTTAGGGACTGCAAGAGGCCATCCAACAGATCTACAGAACCAGTCAAATGTGATGGGTTGGTTTCTGCTATACTGCCTGGCAAACTGAAATGATATGGACAAGAGAGAGAGAGAGAGAGAGGGCGAGAGAGAGAGAGAGAGAGAGAGAAGAAAAGAGAGAGAGGGAGAGAGTTCCAAGATAGATAAATAGCCTTCAATATATTTTCAAATACCCTATCAAGTATTACAGTACATAGTTCAAAAGGGAAACAGCAAGTAACTGACTGTTTGCCATGGCATGTCGATGACTGAGGAAGAAACCAAGATGTCCATTTGCACACCCATAGAAAGAAAAATGGCTACCTGTAATCCAAGATCTCAGAACTAAATGGATGCTTTCCTACTGGTGCAATTCAGACATTTCCATTTTTTTTCTATTCAGTAATGCTTTCCTTGGTCTTGCTCTTAATAAAGAGGATTAACTTCTCATAAGATTGGTGAATATTACGTATCTATGCAGACAATATGTACAAAGTTTATGACACAATTAGAATGCCAACTCGCATAACTTCTATTGCAAGAGGCAAAATAAAAATACATCTACTTCTTGAAAAAACAAGCATATCATCTATTCAGAGCCAGGACATTAACTCAATGTTCAATTATGTGAGTTAATACCTTTCTGGCTTCAAACCAACAATATGACTACCGGTATATGGATACATTCAAACCTTTTTTTATTCATCACTGCTACTTAGCATTAGGCCTAAGTAAAAAAAGATGTTGTATTGCCCTTTAGGTGCCAAAGCATGGGTCGGTCGGTTTGAAATGTTTTTTTTTTTTTTTTTTTTACTCCCTCTTTTGGCTGATATTTCTCAGTTTTTAATGCTTCAATAAAATTTTTTTTTTTAAAAAGCTGACCGTAGATTTCAAGATTTTTGGGTCGGTCGCAAAGGGCAATATAACATCTTTTTTTTTTAGGCCTTATACAAATTGATATCTAAACTAATTTCCAATCTTGAAAATACAAATTTAAACAGTGAAAAATAAAAACTTCAGTTCAAAATGATTATAAAGTCTTTAGAATAAGCAATTCACAAATTGGCAACAGTAAGGGTACCTTGAGGAACATAGTACAGATGAAAGGCAGTTTCCTGTTGATGGGGGCACAGCAGAAGACGTATCTGGCACGTAGATGAAGGGGAACGTGTTGAATCATATCAGCTAAGAACTTGAAGTCATCCACATTACATACAAAGTAATTCTTCTCTACTATGGACAAATTGATGAAGATTTCCTGTTTAAAACAAAATAAATCAAAACAATTATAAATTGGAGTTTCAGGTAATCACAAATATTGTCAAAATGTACATTATATGTAATAACGAAATTATGAATGATGGATGCAATGACTGGTTTAAAAATCCAAATTTTTCTTCTTCTTTTCTTGATATAATCACATGATTTTTGTTAGTTTATGCCAGGGGAACGTCCAGTAAAAAATAACCCCTGGTACTTTGGTGGTGGAGGCACAATAAACTTTACAATTTGAAAATGGTGAATATCACTGTCATCAAGTAGTTATGATCAATATAGTTACACCAAAGATGCATTGGATTATTATCATTACTATCAGTACTTTGTTATAATGAAACTTCAATCATTAATACCGTAAATCTCTGTGTATAAGGCGCACCTGTGTATAAGACGCACCCCTATTGTGTTGTTGTTGCGTAAACAAAAACACACGCGGGAAAGGATTTTCATTTAACATCAAGGTGCAGTTGAAGGCGCCGATTTGTGCTTGTGAACTCGTCACAAATAAAAGTAACAATGTCATTTTTAGAAGAATGTATAAGATCATTAATGTGAATTAAAAACAGTAGAGTACCTAGGATAAAACCTTGTGGTATGCCAAAGCAAAATTGGAGGAATTATTATTATAAACTACATATTGAGATCTATTAGAAAGATTACTTTCAAACCAAGATGACAGACAAATTTGAGTGTTGTTCTAGTTTCCGAGTGGTGAGTCAACACACCGATTACTAAGCTGGGAGACATTGCCAGACATAGCGCCATAAATCGAAACTATTTTTTTGTTTTTTGGTGTGTACCTGTGTATAAGACGCACCCCGACTTTCAATTTTTTTCGGTGGCAAAAAAGTGCGCCTTATACACAGAGATTTACACTATGTGAAAATGAAGATGGTGCACTCCATAATTCAGCAAAATGTGCACAAACTAGTCTAGTCTAGTTTAGCTAGTCTTCCTCCATCCTATACATGAGCTTGTAAATATAAAATAAACTGTAATATAATGTAAATAGCACTCGAATGGACGTAAATTGCGGTTAACATACACACAGGCACATATTTTGCAAGAATCTTCAGTCAATTGAAGGATACAGAAAGAACAGAATAGTGATAACATCTGACTTACAATGAGATTTGATAGGGTTGCATCAGGAAGATGATAAGCAAAGAGTTCGATCTGTTCAGCCGTCGGGTGGAGACCTCCTGCTTCTATCTTCTCAACGGGATTGGCTAGAATCTCTTTAAGGAGGGGTAAATCATCACCATGGAAGGTTGTAGCTTCCCCTTCCTCAAACTGAGTGCGAAACCTCCCTGCTCTACCTGCTATCTGGAGTGCCTGGAGGAAAAAAAATAAGAAATCAGGCTTGTCAGTTCATCAATAATAATAATAATAATACAAAAAAATGTATATAGCGCTTGTGACATAACATTTTCCAAGCGCTGTACACAAATCAAGATTACTTCAAGAAAAATCAATATTACTAATGGATTTAACATTACTTAAATTACCGAGAAAATAAAATATTACTAACATAACTGGTCAACTTAACATTATTCAAATATCCCAAAAGATCAAACATTACTAAAGAAATACTTAGGTACTGTCCTTCCTTTTATCTTGAGTATTTACAGGTACTTTATACAAAATTAAATTAAACAAGACTATAGTTTCATCCCTTTATGATTTAAGTCCAAAGAAGCATGCAAATATTGTACAATGAGCAAATATATTACAGGCAGATTATATAGGACCGGACTAAATATTGGGATTAAAAAAAATAATGAGCAACAATGGCATGATTAAGAGGGCTGGAACAATTTACAAATCAAGAGGGCATTACTCTCAAAATTGAATTTGGAAACTGGTGTGTAGTGTGATGGTTGACGCTTCCATTTTGAGGATGTCTTGCTACTATTACAGTTGGTTTCAGAGTCTCCTGTTTGTCCTCTGATGGTTAAAAAACCCAATTTTGACTGGCAGAGATGTCCAAGGGCTAGGCAAGCAAAGTATTGGGTTTGTGGTGCTGCTGTTGTGCATCTACTCTTTCTTACTGCTCATTTAACATCTCGAGCTTGGTTCATCTCGGATTTCTTAAGGCGTGCCTCAATTTAGATCTATCTGCAGCAGTCAGATTCCAAATCTGGAAATTGATGCTGTATTGTATCTTACCTGTGAAGTAGTAAGTCTGTGCATCTCTTTCTCTCCTTTCTCGTTGATGTATGGCCTGATGATACTCTTAAAGATTACTCTCTTGATACTCCTACCATATGAAAAAACAAAGAAAGAAAAGCCATCAAACACAGTTCTTTTGAATAAAGATTCATTTTGTTGCCATTGCAAAGCTATCATTATAAGTTAAATTGGTAATGTGTAACCTGACCACATGGTATAGCCCCTCCAATGGTAACAAATCTATCCTGTTTAACTAACCAACAAAATAGTAGATCATTTTCAAATGTTTAAGAATAAGTTTCTATTAACTTTTGTTCCTTTGTTTATTATGCAGATGCTTTTTTTTACTTCAATCTTTTTATTGTTTCTCAAGTGCCCTTTGAGCATGCGATCTCAAGTAGATTCGGCGCCTTACAAATTTCATATATTATTATTTTTATTATTTTTAAATAAAATATATAAATTAAGTGCTCCATAAACCTTTATATCTAATGAACTTATTCACTAACTGACTAAATAATTTAACTACAGGTACAATACTATTCAAAATGTGGGGCTATGATGCCATATCCAGTTTGTGTGTGTACATCAAGATAACTAATAAAACCAAACATATGAAGCATCACTTGTCTAAAAAACTTAATTGTTTTTCCAAATGCCTTAATACAATTTGATTACTTTTCTTTCTTAACATTTGTAGGGAATCTATCACTAGATAACTTACAAAACACCTACAGAAAAGAAAGTAATACTACAAAAGACACAAGTCTACTCACAGATTGAGCCCCATGCCAATAGCATCAGTAGCAACCAGAATCTTACAAGGGTCATCAGGGTCATTGAACTTTGCTGCTTGACTCAGTTTGGCACCTTGTGATGAAACAAAATATGTGAATTACATCATTATTTTTCTTCTGGATATTATCACTGCACAAAACATTGGGATTGTGTCTTATATACGGGGATATATCAGAGAAGGCTTACGGTGCATTCAAATACAAAGAATTTCTTTTTTCTCAAGGAGCTCTTTAAGAAAAGAAAAAATATCTGTCCACAAAAAGAAAAACAAACCATTATAAGAAATGCTGGAGCCATTTAGAGGATTACTCAGGGCTAATAAGCCAGTTCATAGTTGCAGTCTGAGCATGAGCAGATAAAGGTCATTGCAGACCAAATTGTAAAATACACGGAGACAAAATACTGGATACATGCTCATGAATGTTATGTACCTAATCATTATTCATTTATGCACAAGCAGTGCACTCCATGATACACAGGTGGAAGTATTCTTTGAAAAGGGGAAACAAAGGTTATTTACGTAGCACCTCCATCGCTGTAGGAGTGATAATTTTAAAATGTACAAAGTGGGACCTTTTCATGTTTTGAAGCGGGGTCATTTGGGACATGTGCTAACTGTGAACTGGTCTATTCAGAAGCTTTATGAATGGTTGGGGGGGGGGGGCAATTCCCCCCTAGCCCCATTGTATTTTGAGTGCACTTCCAGACTAACTCACCTGGTGGTAATGATCCATAGATGACCGCACATTCCTTTCCCATAGCTTCTAGCTGTCTGCTTATGGAATACAAGTCATTCTTACTGAACGCAACGATGCAATCACCTGGTCTCACATTCTCAAGTTTGTCTGAAATGATAAATTTACAACACCATTGAATATTTGTGTATATTTAATGCATTCCCTGATTACAATACCAAAACGTATGTCTAATTTTGTTAGTGTTACTGAAGGGGGGCGGGACTGCATCTGTATAGGGTATTTGATGTGTGTATTTGATTTGTATCCCTTTTGTTATTATTTTCATATATGTTCAGTTGCCCTTGAGCTTTTCCTTTCATCTATTATTTTGCAACTTTATGTATTTATGACTGCTACATGTGTTCTTACATTGTTAGATGATAAATTAATAATTGAAATTCTCTTGAATAACCACGTTATTTGAGAATATCACAATCATGTGCTCAAGATAATCAACACTTCCCTTGTATTCAAACATCCATACAAACTTCTTCACTGATCTGTGAGATCTTGAGTTCTGGAAATGCCAGATAATGCATTGTCACCAAAGCCAAACAACTTTAACAATGAATATCATGGTTTTGGTAGAAAGTGTAGAGTAGATGAGCCAAGAGAGGAGAGAGATAAGAAAATCAAAGTACTTGTTCTGGTTCCATATGTGTGAACGCAATTTTCATAAAGCTGTGGTTTTTTTCCTGCTTTTTCCCTTATCATTTGGTGGTTAAACAAACCATCAAAGGAATGTTAAATACTTCTCAGGCTAATTTCTTTGGCAATTTTATTCTGATACCCAAACCCAAGATCAGCTGTCCTATCCAGCAAATCTCAAGCTTTGCATTCAGAGGATTAATACCTAATGGTTGATCCAGGATTTGGAGTGGTGTCAGTCTCTTGTATTCTCGTATCTCAAGCTCATCACCCGTCGATAGAGTGAGTTGTTTGACCAGATCAATGGCAGCTTGCTCTCCACACAGATGAATCTCTTTGGCATTCACTCCTGTTCAGAAAATGAAAAGGGGACCAATCCTTGTAAAGAAAAACAAATGATTTACACAAAGGTAGAATCTATGAAATCAACTCCCAAAATCTTTTCCTGGCATTCTAGGGTTGAACAGTTAAGGATTACAAACAAAATATAGGTAAAGCCCCTGTGAAAAGAATTTAAGTCGGACATGGCTTTTGTGTATGCCCTTGCCTGTGGTAACATAAACTGTCACTGTAATGTTAAAGCCTGTCTGCACTAGTTTGGTCCGGAGGGATTAGACCTCCCACTGACAGGTGGTTTTCTCATCAAATCAGCTCTCAATTAACATAAGAAAAGGGGGATCATGGGGGACCAACGGTTACCGCTTAGTCATTGTTTGCTATATAGAGAGGGCGCAAGTAGCTAGAAGTAGTGCAGTCCCGCTTTAAATGAATTATAAACTTACAATATAAATTTATTACAAAAGTACTATCTGAAGCTGATCCTAATATAGTGTAGCAGCATAGAACCTGTGGAAAGTGAAATACATAGCAGAAATGGTGCCTCAAAACAGAGAAGCTAATCACCTAGTGTGGTCCAAGCCCAACCTACAGGCCTCTATTATCTGTAATGATGTACAGATAGAAAGAAGCGGTAGATTGCCGTTTGGTCTACAACTAGCCAGTCTACATTCCACATGGTCTAATAATCACTTTGTCTACTAATCATTCGGTCTAATAACCATTTAGGCTAACAGTCATGTGATCTTATTTCCATATGGTCTAATCTCTAATTAGTCTACTATCCATTTATTCTATTGCTCAATTAGTCTAATATCCAGTTAGTCAATTCCCTGTTTGTCTAATGCCCATTTTGTCTACCATCCATAAGGTATAATAATCATTTGATGATCATTATTATTTATGATTAAATGATTATTAGACCATATGGATACCTAGTAGACAAAATGGACATTAGACAAACTGGAATTTGAACGACAGGAAATTAGAATAAATGAGCAATAGACCAAATGGGTAGTCGACTCATGGGAGATCAGACCAAACGAATATTAGCAACATGTCCATTGGACCAAATGATACGTAGACAAAACGATAATTAGACTATGTGGATATTAGAAGGGGTGGGTGTAGTCCGTATGTGAATACACCTATTGGGTAGTACACGGAATGATTGTAGACCAAACGGCATCAAACCGAGAGAAGCTACTCACCTAGTAAAGCTCTTGTCCAGGCCCAACCCCTGGATGGATCTCTCAGCATCTGTATCTCATCAATTACTGCTACCTCATCTGTGGGGAATGACAGCAGATAAAAAATTGATTAAGGTGTTTCAGTAAAATTGCCTCAGATTCTGAAACAAAATCCTGGATTTAGCTCATGCTGCAATCATAATTATAAACCTTTAGGTCAGTCAAAAATCCCATGACTTTTATGAGGCGATCGCCTGTCTGATTATCATGATATTTAGGATTGGAAATCGAAATTTCATTTTTTTTTTTCTAACGGTTTTTATAACACTACAGTCTATTGGGGAAAATGAGTACCAGGTATGGTAAAACCGGTCACTCAAAGATTTTTACTTTTTTCATGATCATTTTGAAGCGCAATTTTTATAGGGCTTCAATATTACATCATGTCACAGACACTGATAACACGTAGGGCCATGCATCTCAGATTTAACATTGTTAAACGATGCCTTTAATAAGTATCTAGAGTACAGACCAATTAACAAACCCTTCACTGTGCTTGAGCATTCTGGCTAGCTGGAGATATACACTGCTGCATCACAGGCCTTTGGGCAACCAGCTGATCGAAAAAATCACTCCATATTGGTTGGTTGGTTGGTTACCCGCCTGTTAAGAAAGCATGCGCATGCTTGTAAGTATGCAACCAGGGAACCGATGGCTTGAAGTCTTCTCCGAGGAACTTGGTCATGAGGATTAATGCGTTACCAAAGGGCACTAGCGCACAGAATCGGTTTCGAACCCGGGACCTCCTGGTTACCAGAACACTGCTCTACCACTGAGCCATTGCACGTCACTCATATGACGGAAAGTTTTTCTTGTCTTCTAAAGGTTGTATGCTGTTGGGTTACTGGGTGAAAAGCCATCAGTGCACTTCAACTTCAACTCTGCAGTTGACAAACTAGAGCATTACATCTGATTAGCAACCCCAAAGTGAAGAATAAATAATCAGCAGCAGATCATTAGGAAATTTGCAAACATGGACAAAAGCCAATAGACACCAACCTTTCGTCTACCATTAACAGACCATTTAAACAAGACAGTATAATTTGCAATAACAATCAACAATAATTGCTATTCAAAAGCTTTTCAACAAGCAAGAAAGAATAATGCTCCTGTAGAAGACACTGAAGCCATGCCAGGAAGGTCAAGGACAAGGGCAAGAAGTTCTCCTGATACTCCCGATGGTCAATATCTGTCTCTCAAATAGGTTAAAAAGCATCCAACGCCGCGCGACCCGTCTCATTCTAAAACAACAACAGCAACAAATGTCTTACCAAAATCGACTGCAATTGTTAAACTAGCAAAGTTTGAAGTCTCGCCGTACCTTCCTTATCATTACCTTTGTAGCTAAGTCCCTTCTTTGTCAAACTTCTTGTGAAGATGTTCAAGCTAACATACATGTAGTTGCAAGGCATTTGGATGATTTGCGTTTTAGACATCTTCGTGCTCGCACTCAGCGACTAGCTAATATGGCACTATTCCTTTTTCCCATTCGATGGGACAGTTTGCCTATTAGCTTACGAAACGACCTTTTCCTAGTAGACTTTGTCAATTGGAAACAAAGCCTTACAACCCACCTCTTATCCCTAGACCTCAATGTATAAATCTGATGAAGGCATTTTCAATTCAATCATTTCAATTCCAGTTCTATGTGACCAATCAAATATGTGACATAAGTCCGGAGAATAAGAACAGGATTGCTTACAGCAAGTAAACAAGGCCACCAAATGGGACTGCAGAACTATAAATCAGCTTGCAACAAAAAACCATGTCCATGCTGATTTGCTCTAGAAAACAGTGGCAACAACCAACCGACATCTTACAAACAGGCAGAAATTGATTAAAATCTTGCCCAACAGCATCAAAGGTAATCCTTGTTCTGCCAAACAGCATTATTTTCCACAGGCTTTTCAAGGGAGAGGAAAGGGGGAGGAGATTACTCAGAGGGCTGCAGCTCCCCCTCCCCCCCCCCCCCCCCCTCTCACAGTAGACTTGTGAAATTCTATTGAAACTATGTTCTGGAACTGTCATCTCATATTCAGGCAGGGGGGAGGTCCATTAGAAGTTTTAACTAACCAGAACTTCATTTCATCTAGTATACATTAAAACAGAAATATCCAAATGCAGGTATCACTTCACTACAGTGTCGAAGCTCACAAGAGTTAGAACATGGAAAGTTGACATTCAGACAGAAGACATCAGCGTCTGATGAATTGTACCTACATGTAGAGGTGTCGTGGTCTAGTGGATATGTCGCCGGACTGTCGATCTCCAGGTCCGCGGTTCGAGTCGCCGCGGCACTAATGTCCTTTGGCAATACATTGATCTACATTTGCCACACTCAACCCAGGTGATGTAAATGGATACCTGGCAGGAATAAATTCCTTGAAATGCTGGAGCGCTGTATAAACGGCAGCTAGGCTAAAGCCGGGTAATAATAAATGCGCCTTGGAATAGAATTATCTAGATAGACGGCGCTATAGAAATGCCTATTATTATTATGTATGAAAAAGAAAAAAAAGCTCCCTGGCAAGGGGAATTCCCTGGTCTTTGATATTGAGAGTATTTTTACATCAAAACTTACATGGTTGAGAGACACTTGTCATCTCGACCGTACATGCTACATGGGATGAGGGTATTGAGTCTGGGTGAGCGTACTTTCTCTCCTCTCCTGTCACTAAGTCACACATGATACCCTGAAATGGAACGGGAAATGACAGAAGGAAGGAGCAAGAGAAGGGGAGAAAGAGAGTGATATATATAGAGAGACGAGAGAGTGGGGGGTGAAAAGAGAAAAGAGTGAGATAGAATGGAATAAGAGAGAGAGAGAGAGAGAGAGAGAGAAGGAAAGAGTGTGATAGAATCGAATAAATGAGTGAAAGAGAGAGAGAGAAAAGAAACAAAAATGCAAATTGATAAACAATCCGTTCTTTCACTTTGACAATGTGGAAATCTCTAAATTAATTCTGATTTACTGGTACTCCTCTATTGCCCTAAAAACAGACAACAATATTATTTTCTTTATTTACAATCCAAAATGTAATAATAATAAGTAATAATTGATTATTACTGTACATAAGAAATACCTCATAAACCACTACATAAGACAATTTACTGCAGCATTGATTGATCTCTTTGGAATTATTTTTTAGCGACTTTCTGTTTCCTTACGACCCACCAATTGACCCACTCAAATAATTTTGATCTTAATTTTGACACTTAAAGGGATCGTTTAACAATGTTAAATCTGGGATACACGGCCCTACGTGTTATCAGTGTATGTGACATGGTGTAATATTGAAGCCCTAAAAAAATTGCGCTTCAAAATGATCAAGAAGTGCCTCAAAAAAGTAAAAATCTTTGAGTGACCAGTTTTACCACTCGTTTTCCCCAATAGACTGTAGTGTTATGAAAACCGTCAGGCGAATGGTTTTCAAAATTTGTAATTCCAATCATAAATATCTTGATAATCAGACAGGCGATCGGCTTGTAAAAGTCATGGGGTTCCTGACTGACCTAAAGGTTTATAATTATCATTGCATCATGAGCTAAATCCAGAATTTTATTTCAGAATCTGAGACAAAGTTACCGGATCCCTTTAAAGCTTGTGAGTCCCCAACACCATGCCTGTCATAAATCCATCCACTCACCCTCTCATTTGTCTTTTTGTGCACCTCACTTGCCAGCAGCTTGAGCGGGCCACAGTAGACCCCAGACTTAGCTTGGCTGTAGCTCTCTAAGGCATGGTATGTCTTACCACTGTTGGTAGGTCCTGCATGGAATATGATCTTCCTATCAATGGCTCTTGCTTCTGGATACCTATTTACGGGTTTAAAAGAAAAGAATTTAAAATAAGAATTAATAAGGCACTAACATACCATTAGTTCTTTGAATTCAGAATAGCAAGAGGTTACAATTTGGACTTCAATGAATGAATATCCAATCCCAAACCATAGTCTACTACTAATAGTCTATTATAAACTAAAAGGCGAGTTTTGGGGACAGAGAATATGTGAAACATCAGTGTCTGTCTTACAGCTTTATACAGGGCTCAACATTGATGAATTCTATTCTGGAGTTTGAATTTGTAATAAGTTTCTTTCTTCATTTTGTATATTTGTTCTCGAGACTCCTCACTTTACAAAGTTCCATGAAGAGAAGGAAAGCACAAAACAGTTTTATCAAGAGTATGTAAACCTACTCTAGCTGTTAATATCTTGTGCTGTAATATCACAATCGACACTAAAGCAAATACAATGTTCAACAGTAGATGGCGACCTTTCTCCCACACTGCGTAGGTCAGCACATGGGCAGATACAATATTGTGGAAGACAATAAGAAAAGGTTACATACGGCTTCTATAGAGAGTGTATGTACAGCATCATCATCTAATTCCTTATTTAACTAAACTATTGTTAAGGTTTCATGAATTCCCCCAATGATTTGAATGAAAGTACCATCATGAACTGTTACTCATAGTTTATTGGTTCCGAAACTACAATTTCTATCCGACTTCCCAGTTCTTGACTAATTGTATTCGTATGGGAACCGATAGTGCCTTTGCCAAATATACCCATGGCTGGTGCTGCCCTCTATGGCCAAAGTAGTACAGTAGTTGCAGGTAGCAAGAATGAGAACCTTGCATTAGTTTGTTTCCAGACATGTCCACACACACTCACCACTGGGCTGGGTCAGTAAGGTCACTAATCTTCTTCAGGTCTTCCATACAGTCCAGGGCGGGGAAGATCTGACGGGCGTGGCGTATGAAGTACGGGAATATGTCATCTATATGCCCCGCCCCTACTAGAATGTCACTCAGAACTATATGCAAATCAGGCTCCAGAGACTCCACCTCCAGGATGTATTTCCTGAAGCTTATAAAGCTTTGATGGAAAAGATTATCTGAGGACGAAAGACAGAATAGCTTTATTGTAAACTGGATTTTTCTTCAAAAATAGAATTTCAAATGCAATTTTTACAAAAAAAATACTTGAAAGTATATGTGCATTACAAAAAAAATAGTTGAAAGTATGTGCATTGCAACTACAAGAGACATGCTGATAATATTTTTTTAAGATTTTATTAAAATGCAGACTTATTTTGGGGGAAGGACTATAAAACCTGAGTCTGTCATGAAAATGTCAATTTCTGAAAACTGAATTTATGACTGTATGCTGAGCCTTGGATATTTGTTTGCACTATGAAGTTTTTTTCAGAGAAAAAGGATGATTAAAGTTCTAAAAAAAGTATTCGTGTTTTGAAGATCCCTACATAAAATTGCAAATCTATGACATTCATTGCAAATTGTTCCCATAAGTTTTGTAAGAAAAGTTCTCAAAATATTCAAACCATAGAGTTTTTTTATTTAAATACAGTTTATTTCACAGAGGGTGACTGATAAAAAACATACTTACTAGTTACTATATTAAAGGGACAGATAAATAACAGATTCAGCAAATTGAAAGTTATATTTATGAGGAATATTTATCATGTCTCTGCAATTTCTTTCTTACCATCCAATCCTTCTTCTTCTGCAAGCTTCTGAATGGCAGGCCTTTTGGAAAACTTGATGAGAATCTTCATTAACTCATCTGCACCAAGTCAAGCAATGAAACACGGAAGACATTATTAAATATTAAAAATACATATGTCATTTAAGAAGGTAGATGGAAATTGTAGGATAAAGCTGGAAACTTGGCTGCAAATCTCTGCATTTTCGAGTCATCTGGTATTGTAATAAGGTAATCTCTATTAGAAAATACTTCATATGTTAGTTCAATTGTTAAGTCACTAGCTGCCAATTAAAGAGTTTCATAACATTCCAGTATGCTAGATCTGGTTTTCACGAACGAGGACGGCATGATCAACCACATAGACTATGTACCTGGAATTGGAAGAAGTGATCATATTGGAATCCTCTTTGGCCTTACAGTATACACACCTGACACCCACACCCCTCACCTCCAGTTTTACAGAGGGCAGTATGATGATATGTGTAAAGAGCTAGACCAAATCGAGTGGGAATCTGAATTGGAGAATAAAAGTGTAGAGGATGCTTGGGAGTTCTTTTTAGTCACCCTGACTGAAAAAATGGAGAAGTTCATACCGAAGTCAAAACCAAAACACCGCAGAAAAAAACAGAGATGGATGACTAGAGAGGCCCTGAGGAAACAAAGCCAGAAACATCGAGCTTGGAAAGAGGCACAGAGGACCAAACATCCTGTGGACATCATAAGAGCAAGGAGATTAGCCAAACAGCTGCAAACTCTGACCAAGCAGTTATGTAGGAATTTTGAGAAAGACCTGGCTATGAATGTGAAATCAAATCCCAAGGCATTCTGGAGGTATACAAATAGCAAACTCAAAACCTCTTGCAGACTAGGCGAACTCAGAACTCCAGACGGTGAACGAATATCAACTGATAAAGGAAAAGCGGATGCATTGAACGCCTTCTTCGCCACTACATTCACTGATGAGGATAAAGGGCACATTCCAAAACTCCCACCAAGACACAAAGGAGAGACATTGACATCTATCTCAATCTCTGAAGATGATGTTTATTAGAAGCTTGTCCACCTGTCAAAGTACAAATGTGCAGGACCTGATGGCATTCACCCTTGCGTTCTAAAAGAAACAGCCGCCTCAGTTTCAGTGCCCCTATCTATAATCTACAATGCATCATTGAAGGAAGGCAAACTACCAAGTGCATGGAAGGTCCGTCATGTGGTACCTGTCCACAAAAAAGCCAGTAAGATGGATGTTAAGAACTACAGACCAATCAGCTTGTCATCAGTACCATGCAAAATTCTGGAGTCACTCATTCGAGATGAGATAGTTGCCCACCTGATGGAAAATGACCTACTTTGTGATGAACAGCATGGCTTAGTTCCAGGACGCTCTTGTGTGACACAGCTTCTGACTGTCATGGAGGCATGGACTGAGATGCTGGATAAAGGAACCCCTATCGATGTGGTATACTTAGACTTCAAGAAAGCTTTCGATAGTGTACCTCACCTTCGCCTTCTATCAAAACTTGAGACATACGGTATATGTGGCCAAATTAAGGAATGGATAGCAGACTTCCTCCAAGGTAGATGCCAGAGAGTTAGAGTCAATGATGAGTTATCTGACTGGACAAAAGTAAGGAGCGGAGTGCCGCAGGGTAGTGTTCTCGGCCCAACAATGTTTGTCTTACCTACCAGATGGACTTCAAGGGTCTGTCAAGATCTATGCTGACGACACTAAACTGTATGGCAAAGCATCCACCAAAGATGATCAGTGCTCAATCCAATCTGACCTTGATGCACTAATGGAATGGAGCAATACATGGCAAATGCACTTCAACACACAAAAGTGCAAAGTACTACACATAGGCCCAGGAAACGTCAAACACATCTATGCCCTTGGAGATGATGTCCTTGAAGCTACATCAGAGGAGAAAGATCTCGGCATCGTCATTGATGACGAGCTAAAGTTCCATAACCATGTGGCATATGCTGTCAAGAAAGCCAACGGAGTACTCTACTGCATCCGTCGCAGCTTTGAGTGCAGAGACAGGTCCACAATTCCAAAGCTGTACAAAGGCCTTGTCAGACCTCTCATAGATTACGGAGATTCCATATGGTACCCTCGCTTCAAGACAGACTCCAAAACCATAGAGAGGGTGCAGAAGAGAGCTACCAAAATGATTTATGACATCCGCAACCGTCCTCACATAGAGAGACTTCGGGCGCTCAACCTTCCCTCCCTCGAATATCGCAGACGGCGAGGTGACATGATTCAGGTTTTCAATATCATCCATGGACTTGAACGCATCCCAGTTGATACCTTCTTTGAACACTCGACTAGCAACACAAGAGGCCACAGTCTAAAGATCGTAAAACAAAGATGCTCAACGAAGATTAGGCAGGATGCATTCAGCCAACGTGTCGTCAATGACTGGAACAGGTAGTCACTGCTACCACGGTGAATGCCTTTAAAGCCAGACTGGATCGAGTATGGAAGGACAAGCGTTTCTGCTCCCCATATGAGTAGAATGCCCGACGCAGAACTGAGCCAGACAAACTTACCAAGAAGACACCCAACTACGAGAAGGAAGAAAATGAAATTCAACTGGAAGCCCGACTGCTGAGAACACAGCATTCTTCCAGAATCTCGGGTAAAGGTAAAGGTATAATATTCATATTCATATTCATATTTATTTCATTTCCAACAGAAAAGTAAACAAAGATATTACATTTTTTCCCCATACATACATGTAATTCATTTTTCTGGAAACTAAACAATACGCTTTGCAGATAGGTCCAATAAAATTATTACAAGAAATTCTTAATTTCTGGGGAAATGGGGGTCCACTAAAAAGCAGTGCTTGTAAGTTGTAGTTAGTGGATCCCCCAGAAAAAAAAATATAAGAGTTTCATTATTTTCATAATAATTTGGCAGTCAAAAATCCTTGCTAAATATGGGAAATTATTATTTTCTACCACATTCATCAGTTCATGAGTTGATAATCAAATATTTGTTTATTCTAACTTCCAATATCAATGAAAATTAGTCTAATTATAATCAAGTAAAAACAAAAACAAAAACAAAACTATGAAAGTATAAACATTCATAGTCATACTCATCTGCTCATATTCATAATTATCTAGGGTCTACCTTTTTTGTTTTTCAAGTTTGCCCCAAGTTCTTCGCCAATATTTATGTCATCAGGGTTATTTGAAGTTTTTACTGGAACAGGGATGAACAGTGCTCTAACATTCTTGTCATCCTTATCTGAAAAGTTACGACAAATCCCAGATGAAGGTGATAAAGTTAATGATTGTCGACGTTGTTGTTGGCAAGCTCCCAAATTGGCAGCGAATGAAAATGTTCGACACCGGACAGGGTGAATCACGGCCGCTGAAGCTAGGGCATGGGGAGAGTCCGACGTTCCGCTAGAAGCAGTGCGTGCTCCAGCTGGAAGTGTTCGTTGAGCACAAGACAAACAACGAAATGTCCTGACAAGGGAATACGGCCGACCGTATTTAACAGACATCTTGCAACAAATATGCACCTCCAGACACTTATGAATTAATGAAGAACAAGCTCAAATCACAAAAAAATTCCAGTTAGCTTACGCAAGACCTCCACACTGGAAAAATTGCACAGGCACACATGTTTATTGAATCGTTCTCGTGCAAAACGTAGAGGGCACCAAAACAATTTGCCTTGGAAATTTCAAAAAGATAAATGCACAAAATTATCTAAATTCCCAGACTAAATTCTAGTTCAAGGGATCTCCTAATATAAATCGTGACCAAACTTCATGCACCGAAAATAAAATAAATTTTTGAAGGAAAAATAATAACTCGTCTTCAATCTCCCAAGTGCCATTTCCTCACTTGGTTAGCACTTAAGTTTTCAAATAATGTGAGATTTAGAAATACTTCATCAGCTTTTTCTGATCCATTAAAGATTTCAAGTCATGACGAATTGACATGAATTATCAAATGCTTGATGAATTCAGAAATTCTAGAAAAACTTATCCATTCAAATGAATCACGTCATACACCTGGTACAGTAAAATAACAGACCCATCCCTAACTTATGCCTTTTTTTTTCCAACCCCTCCCCCCTCATATTACATTATTGCACATAAATAAATAATAAATAAATTATATAAATTAAATTTTTTTTTTAAAGAATCATTGAAGGATTTGAAATTAGAGTACACTTGTAAAAACATGCTTTATTGAGAAAGTTCACTTTTAACAGGAATATAGTTTGTATTACTTAATAATAATCATTGATGTATTGTGAATGTTTCTCACTGAATTGACACACTTGCAAAACAAAAATAAACACTTGGGACATTAAAAGTAATTTGTATGAGTATTTAATATCACTATATACATCACATCACTATTCTCTATCAGAAGAGAATAACAGATAAATAAATAAGCTACAGTCCTTGTATCTAACATACAAGCATATTCTTATCTAAAAAGATAGAACTATCTGGTTGTGATGTGGACAGTTTAATACTATATATTTTTATTCTTTGAAATGAATCAGCAAAAGTAACCACTGAAAATATGTTAAAGCAGGATCCCTAAAGCATCAAAGCCACCAATGAATGTCGAAAAATAAAATAAATCTCATAGAGGATTTAATGATAGTTTGTTACATTAAATTAATGATATCTTTTGATAATGAGTTTATGGACCTACAATAATGCCAACATTTAAAAAATCATGGCTAAACATTATAATTATGGATGATGTTCGATCATACTTCTTAGATATGGATTTTTCCTTCTCTTTAAAACCATTAGCCAGCATATAACATGTCACCCTTGTTTAATAATCAAGTCTTGTAAATACACATACTATTCAAAATCGTTCATAACAAAGGTATATGTAAAAGTCATAAAATATTACCCCCTTCCATTTTGCCATTGCACCTAACCTCCCCCCCCCCCCCCCCCCCCCCCCTCAAACACAAACTTAAAATTCTACCAGTAATGGCACATTTTAAGGCAGGAAAAACACTTCACAGTAAGAACAAAATATGATTAAATTCATTACATTGAATCACATTAACAATGAAATTACAATGCACCTTAAAAACTGAGTAATCAAGATTGAGTAAATGTGTTTTATCAAGCCAAGGGTACTTTTGTTTCTTTTTTTTCTGAATAAAACGATTATACTGTACTACAAACATAGGGCCATGTTATATAGTTTTGTCACCTAAATCATCTACATGTAGTTAACATAAATCCTACTGGAATATCTTCATTTGAGTGAAAGACATTTAACCAAATTTAGAAGTCATTTAAATAAGTCGTGTTAAATGGGCAGTTCAATTTTGAGTATATAAACATGTTTTTATATATATTTTTTTAATGCAGAACAGAACCCTTCTTTTTTCAATCTTGTTTTTAAGGTGATATTGATATTTTTACCAAACAGAGCATCAAGTTATTAAAACTAACAGTAATTTTCTACAAAGCAGCTGTTGACAACAGATTATAATCTAAATAATACAATCCATCATTATTTCTCCTCTTTCAAATAAAGCAACAAGATTAACAAAAATGACAAATCTTTGTGACCCAAGGTAATCTTCACGAAACTGTCATAAGTACCAGTTCACCGACATCACATTGAAACGCGTGTTAAACTTAATACACGCATTTCAATGGGATGTCAGTGAACTTGTACATATGTCGGTTTCGTGAGAGGCTGCCCTGGTTCTCAGCAGACAATCAAATACTCTCTACAGTCCATATAAAGTTATGTCAGCCTCCTGGATTCTAAATCTTGCTTGTCAATTCACTTTCTAGAGTCTAAATTGTTTACACTAGTTGAGCAGAATACAAATATTATCTCTTGATGACAGAGAAGGATGTTAAGTCGAAGAAAAGTGAGGAGTTAATACCCTCCTGGCTATCAGCACACAGCAGACAACGTCCTACCGTGAAAACATTCATTTCATGCAGGACAGTGAAGAATTCCTTTGCATTACATCTGACACAAAACATTTCAATCTTCATGTGACAGACCTACTGAATTTACCACTATATTCTTTGACAACTTGACTGTAGTGCTGCATGAAATCTAACTTGGCTATTTTGATTTAAGATGATCGGTTACAGAAGATTAAGCTTTTGGATTGAGCAATACGCCCATGTCTCTGATCATTGCATGCTTGACAAGCAGTATCAGGCAGTTAAAAACTCTAGTTCACAGTCTCAGCTCATTTAATGAGCTCATAATAAGTTCAGAAACAACCATGGAGGTAACATCCTTGACTTCAGAAGCCACCGATTCCTTGAGACTGCTGAAGCCTCTCTGCCATCTCCTGCTCCTGGACCTTGTCCTGGGCATCCTTCTGCATCTTCTCCATCTTCTCCAACGTCACTGACTTGAGTGGGAGGAGTTTCGGTTTGCAAAGGACCAAGGTGGGTTGTTCCTCCTGGTAGACCAGGCCCTGTTTCGGGAGCACTTCCTTGAACTGGTTCTTATTGTCTGGCATGCCTGCTGTGGATCGGGAACCCTGTAGTTCTAGAGATCACAGCACAGCCACAGTCAAGATGGGAGGTTTGATGGAGAGATGAGAGCAGGGATTGATGGGTCCAACGCAGTTTGTTATGCTGCTTCTAATGGCGTTCCTGAATAAAGGAAAATAAAATTACTAGTGAAATACAATGCTAGATTGATGTTGAAATGAAACAATGAGATTGGGAAAACAAATTCTGAAATGGATGATGTTATTTTTAAAGTGATTGTCTAAAGAGGATGATCAATTGTAGCCCCATAACTAGATGATCTAGGAGTTTGAAGTTGAAAAGAATATTACCAACGTTAGCTATAGACTATATCAATTTATAATGTAAGAATAGTGAATAAATATTTTGGGGTTATTTTGCCAGGAAGACGAGTTAGATTTAGACTAACTTTATTTAGAAAGCAGCCAACATATCAAAATGCAGCCTTTCTAGACCTTAAACTTTAAAGAAGGATAACAATTCTTTAAAAAAATCAATTTGATGCAAGCGCCGAGTGGATGGGTTGAAGATTACCTGGGCCGTGGCGTTGGCTTTGGTTACCCTCCACTGCCAACTCGTTTGTCAATACAAGAGCGACCATTTACACCCAACACAAATATTAGTTAATGGGACAATACAATATATCAAACAGAAAAGTTATACATAATATGCACTTTCGTTATCAGTATAGATAGCTGGATTCACAATTAATTCACTTATAAATGAGTAAACCTATCGAGAGTATGAAATAATTACCAGTTTCTTCCTGAAAATGAGGCACTAACGGTCCAACCTCAAGTTTGTATGAATATTTTCGTCGTCATGAAAACAATTTTGTTAACTATGGAAAGCCATGCGTGCGCGCATATTGATCATCCATCCAGACTTAGTGGACTCGGACCTTATTCTTCTTCAAAAAGCTGGGTAGCCGACAGGCGCGTACGCAGGATTTTTTCAAGGGGGGGGTTTTAACATTTATAAATCGGGCCGAAAATTTCGCAACGACTCAGCCAGCCGCTGAATAAGCGGGGGGGGGGGGGGGGGGGGGGGGGGGGGGGGGGGGGGGGGTAAGAGGACACTTTTTTTTTTTTTTTGGTCTCGAAATTTGAAAATTTGACATGTTGCTCCGTTGGGGGGGTGGTGAGGTCACTTGTTTAGGTCATCCATGGGAATTTTTTTTTTTTTTTTTTTTTTTTTTTTAAAAACAATTAAAAAAAAAAAAAAATCCCAAAGGGGGGGGTTTTAGGGTTTTTTAGGGGGGGTTTATACACATAAAAATACCAAAGGGGGGGGTTTAACCCCCCAAACCCCCCCCCTGCGTACGCGCCTGGTAGCCGATATAGTGTCTATATGTCCATTTAATTAAAAAATTTGTTTAATACCCTTTTTTAAATCTTTTGACGGAAAAAAAATAAAACAAGTAAACAAATAGGCAAAAGAAAACAAAATTAATCATCACAAATAAAAACACAAACACGAAACAAAACAAGAGAATAATCTCATATAAAACTACCCCCCTCTCTCTCTCTCTCTCTCTCTCTCTCTCTCTCTCTCTCTCACTCTCTCTCTCTCTCACTCTATCTCTCTTTCTCCCTCTCTCTGTGTAACTCTGTATTCATTATCATAATTTTTCATTATTATTATTATCATTACTTCTACTTGTAACATTATTATTATTGGTATCATTATTGTTATTATTATTATAATTATTATTATTATCATTAGCCTACTTATTTATGATAAAATACCAATAATACTACTAATACTAATATGATAACAACTATAATAACAATAATAATAACAATATTAAAAGTAGTAGCAGTATTAGAAGTAGGATTAGTAGTAGTAGTAGTAGTAGAAGTAGTATTATTATAATTATTATTATTATCATTAGCCTACTTATTTATGATAACATACCAATAATACTACTAATACTAATATGATAAAAACTATAATAACAATAATAATAACAATATTAAAAGTATTTGCAGTATTAGAAGTAGGATTAGTAGTA
>JAVYIG010007454.1:52500-101912 GCA_035222895.1 Strongylocentrotus droebachiensis
CTCTCTCTCTCTCTCTTTCTATCTTTCTCTCTCTCTTTCTCTCTCTCTTTCTCTCTCCCTCAGTACATTATTGCAATGTTTATACTATTCTTTCCAGATGCTACATGTATATATCCTCTCTTTTGTCAGCCACAGTTCCCTTTCTCAAGATTCTTGGAGCCCTATCCTTCCTTACCACAATCATCATGATGATATACCGGTACATTTATTTTTCATGTCATTTATTATAGACTTACTGTGTAGGGAAAACCAGTATGACCAAGCGATTCGTCAAAGGGAGGTTTGATGAGGAATACACCAGCACTATCGGGTAAGCTTCTATACGCTCCCGACCACTTTATCAATCCTCCCCCCTCCCCCCTCTCTCTCTCTTCTCTGTCTCTCTTCTTTCACTCGTTCTCCCTCTCTCAGCTTCTCCCAGGGTCCTTATCTTATGTTCTCCTTTTTCCCCTGATCTTTTCTCTGTCTCTCTCCTGTCAGCTTTGTGTCCTAAACCTTATTCCACAGAACACTATATTGTCGTTACAACAATGTATCATATTACAGTGATTTCCCACGGCAGGACCTTGGTCAAAAAATATATGTAAATGTCTTTTGAACCGGAATTTTGTGGTTGTATATACCGAATACTGCCCTAAATTATATTCTTTAAACATTGGCTGGAACGGCCAATAAGTTTAAATTCATAATCTGTTTTCTCAATAAGTATCTCCTATAGGCTTTATTTCTATTATAGTTATATCTCTATGAAAGTAGAAGGAAGTAAGTCTAGAACAGAAATATAAATAGCAGAGTCAGACTCATACCATTCCGGATATAAAAAGATGCGATTCGTTTCCCTTGAGTCTGAGTCTAATATTCTTAAACGAATACCATAGGGGTTTTCACATATTCAATTTTCATAAGCTTGTAATATTGTAAACAATACGTTTTCATTTCATTACTGTCAGAACAATAACCTTTTGGCTTTTGCATCTTCCTTTTTAAGGACAAGACCATCATTTCAGAAATATGCCCTTTTAGAACTTCAATATCTGTATAAATGTGTATAGACCTGTATTTATTAATACATCTGTAGACTGGTTTTTGCTTTGTTTTAATGCATGTGAAAATATTCCTAATTGAAACTAAAACTAAAATTCGCGATGGAGTCATTAGCTATTTTGGGGGTAGTTCGCATATCGTTTTGGTCATGAAACTTATCACATCTGACCTGTACTCTCCCTCCCCATCTCTCTCTCTCTCTCTCTCTCTCTCTCTATCTCTATATCTCCCCCCTCTCTCTCTCTCTTTCCAATCATATAGCGCCGCCTTCTTGTCAAGGTCACTCTACTCCCAGAACATCGAATATCGTTTTGCATTATGGGATACGGCGGGGCAAGAAAGGGTAACAATGATTTTCTCTTCATAATTTATTGAGGAGAAGAAGGATTTTGTTTGTTGGCGATATCGGGAATTGTAGGTATAAAATCATACATCTAATAGTTTATTGCAATCATCTTCAAATCTGTTTAAGAGACCCCAGAAACTATTTTTTATCACCCCTTTTCACTAAATAAATGACATTCTGTTCCATAACAGTAAATAATAAAATAAAAAAGCACCCTGTTTCATAATGCGATGACCATTATTCTCTAAAGATATATAATCATTTCTATCTATCTTTGAAATGACTAAGAATTAGAAGATATTCTCAATAGGCAGCCATTTCGATGAAAATTAGTATTTATGTGTACCTAAATGTCAAAAGATATATAAATGGTCCTATTGATCCACGGATAGCAGGAATTATTATGCTGAACTGTAAATCCTGTACTAAATACTATAGACAATTTGCCATTACCAATCAACGTATTATTTTATGTTTGCTTGATAATACCAGGAAAGAAGAAAACTGGGAATAAATAAACACTTGTAAGTCGAGTATTTGGTGTCATGTTCGTTACACATCAAAATTAAATACATAATTATACTTCATGTTTTGTCTCATCTAAGTTTTAGTATGGGCTATCAGCATATTAAAGGTAATACAAAGTTTTGGGAATTTTGAAAATTGGGTGGATAGTGATTCTTTACAATTTTGATATATTTGGATGCCCCTGTGGATGTATTATAAGCACTAGAAAATTTAGACCCTAAAACACTTCTGCTTTCGAGAAAAATTGAATGTACAAATTTACCGGTGCTCCTGGTAATTTTTGATAAATTTCGAATAGCGACTACGGCCGTACAATGGTAGCTGCGACCATGAAAATCTCAGATTATGTAGTTGTGATATATAATTTCCAAACGGGAATAGGTAGTCGGTCGATATTAGTCAAGAGGCATTATTTTATAGCTTAAGTAATATCTTGACCTTGAGAGGGAGCTATACAACATAAAGCGTTTATTATTTACAATTTCACAACTTTAGACTCGATTTCAACTGCGACAACGATCACTGAATATTGTAGGATCGCATTCCAATATGTTCATTTGAACCAAATTCATGACCCCATACGAAAACATTGTATTACCTTTAACTGAATTTAATTTTTAACTTAGCTTAAATTTATTCAATCTTACTAACTTATGTTATCTTAACGTAATTTAAAGGACCCATGACATCGAAATACAAGTGTATTCCTGTTGGTGTGCAGTCCTGCATACATCTCATATTTTGATATGTAAACTTCTGAATTTGTTTCATAGATTTTTTTATATTTGTTGAAATATTTGTTTTTCAAACTTGCTAAGCTCCACCCCGAAAACCTCGAGATCTCATTCCCCTTGTGACATCATATGTCAGTCATCAATTAGCTAACTTGAGAAAGTGGTATGTATCTTTGCCGAAGTCGACCACCTGTTACAATACGTAATACAATAGCAACATACAAGTTGCTATGTCAGACATGCTGTAGCATCACCAGGAAGACAAAGGCAATGAGGATATATTGTACATATGTATGAAAGCATGCAATTCTATTATGAACGTGTGCTATTCTAGAATATTAGTTTAGTCTGACATGTCTGACATAGCAACTTATATGTTGCTATTGTTTGTGGTATTGTAACAGGTAGTCAACTTTGGCAAAGTTACATGCCACTTTATCAAGTTAGCTCATTGATGACTGACAGATGATGTCACAAGGGGAATGAGATCTGGAGGTTTTTCAGGGTGGAGTTTAGCAAGTTTGAAGAAAAAAATATTTCAAAAAATATTTAAAAATCTATGAAACAAATTAAGAAGTTTACATATCAAAATATGAGATGTATGCAGCACTGTACACCAACAGGAATACACTTGTATTTCGATGTCATGGACCCTTTAACCTAACCATTGTCATGATTATTATCACCTGTTTATTTGTCTCGTAAAGTTTCGTTCACTGGCCCCTCTGACGTACAGGTCTGCAGCCGCCGCACTCATCGTTTATGACATCACAAATCAGGTAAGGGAATATAGATTTTCGCTTAGGGTGACGCTAAGGAGCATCCCAACAGGGGAGGGAAAATATTGCCCCGCCGTTGTAAATAAAGGTTTCGATCCTTTCGCTTTTTTTTCTTCAATCTTCTTCCTCTTCTTTTCCACCACCACCACCTCCTCCTCCTCCTCCTCCTCCTTTTCCTCTTGATAAGTGCACTCTTACCCCATTTTCCCCATAAGAATACCCTCACTTTCTAATGAATGTCCCTTTTCACCTATGATAAATGCCCCTATCACAATCTGATCAGTGCCCCTTTTCCTTCAACAACTGCCCTTTTTCATCTCTGGTAAGTATTCCTTTTCAGGAACGAGAAGTACCCCTTACCAACTTTGAGAAGTGCCCGGCCTCACCTCAGATAGTTGCCCCTATTGAAATCTGACAGGTTCATGTTTTACTTTGACAAGTGCCCATTTTCCTTTTGTAATAATTGCCCCCTTCCCCTTCTGATAAGTGCTCCCTTACTCTTTGATGAGTGCCCCGGTTCACCTCTGATAAGTGCCCTTTATATTGATACTTGCCCCTTTTCCTTCATAAAATTGCCCCTTTTCCTTCTGATAAGTGTCCCTTTTCCCTTATAAATGCCTCCTTTTCATCCCCAATAATATTGCCACTATCAAAATCTGACAGATGCTCCTTTTCCTTTATAATATGAGCCCCTTCCTTTTTTTCAAAATGCCCTTTTTTACATCTGATAAATGCTCCTATTAAAATCTGATAGGTGCCCTTTTTCTCCAACAGATGCCCAGTTTCCATTCTCACAATTGCCTTTTATTATCTCTATTGAGTGTCCCTATTCAAGTGCAAAAAGTGCCCCATTTTCACCTCTGATAATTGCCCTTTTTACTTTTCCCTAAAACTGGCTCGCTACGCTTGCTTGCATTTATAGTTGTTCTAATTATGTTACTTATTTAGGCACTTTGCAGTCTTTCCTCATTACGGTTCGTTTTTTGTCCTCTTTATAAGATGTACTTTTTTCGCACTGCGACCTAGCAAATCTTAAAATGTTTGCTCGCTCGCTTCGCTCACTCGAAATTTTATATTCAGACCAACACACCCAGCTGCAAGTATGTTGCATAAGCAGTACCTTGTGCCACGTAAAGAGAGAAACAAATATTTATGTCATCCTTGGTATAGTGTAATCGCAATCACGACGACGTAGGGGTATATATAGACATTAGTATATATATATACCAATGTCTAAAAATGGTGTATGTTCACTTTGAGGTATCCCTTTGTAGGTGCCATTTTCCAGAAAGCGCCCTTTTGTGATGCCCCCCCCCCCCCCACTTTGGAAGACGCTCCGCCATCCCTGTGTAAGACTGGACAAACTCTGCATAAAATACCAAAGCAATGTTGCATTGAAGGGGGGGGGGGCTGTTGAAACTGCCCAATAAAAAAATGGTGTGAGTAGCAAAGGTCACGGTCGTTTTTTTTCTTTCTTCCTAATTTTTTTTATTTAGCAATCGTTCGATGAGGTTAATTTCTGGATCTCAGAGCTGAGGAGGGATGGTCCTGAGGAAATCTTGATTTATGTGATTGGGAACAAAGTAGACCTCGAATCATACCGTGTTGTCGACCGGGAAGTAGCAGAGAGTTACGCCCAAACCAAAGGAGTGTTTCACTTTCATTCCAGCGCCAAGACTGGTCAGGGTATCGAAGAAATATTCTATCATATCTGTAAGTATTTCGAGAAATGTCATCTGCTATTTCTTTATCGCCTATTATTATGTATTTTCAGACTTAGACCCTGAGATATAATAACGGGTTGACATTTATTTGAATCAGGGGAGTTAGCTTGAGATTGCCATATTTTTTCCCACAACTCTTGAAATGACGGGGCTCAGGTGATCAACAATTTACATAATTTTACATCATTTTAATCAGCATGATCTACTGTTGTGTCATTTTTCTACATGAAGAGAAAGGCAAAGGCGGAGTTTCAGAAAACAGGGTAGTCGAAGGAAGGATGAAATACACATGTAGTCCATAATCCCAAGGTAGCGTCCCTGGGAGCGATTCTTTTTCTTCTTTTTTGGTTGAAGGGGGGGGGGGTGTGTGCTTTACTGGATCCGCTTGAGCAGAAGGCAAAATTACCTTCTTCACAACATTCTAATTGATTAAGAATCCTAAAAACCTAGATCCTAACGAAATGCTCAGTAAATTAGTTTTGAAAAATAATTGTACGTCTACAAAAAAAAAAAAAAAATTGCTCTCAAGCTCAATGATATTTGCCCCTCGTCATTTTTCTCTTTTTAAAATCAGTTTTGTTTTTTGTTAACCTTTTTCATCTCCTTTACACCTTATAGGTCAAATGGAGTCCACGAAGAAATCAATAAAAGAAAATGGATGCATGCATCATCAGAATACGGTCGATGTCTCCAATTCCGATGGAAACAAAGGCCGTCATCGAGGTCGATGTCGATGTCAGAGCACGTGATCACATCATCAAACATGATCACAAAGACTTTCGAAAAATCATCATGAAAGAAATTTCAGTTTAGCCTTGTACATTGCCTTTTTAAATGCGCGAACCTATTTATACTCCAACCGAGCATGATTTATATACTAACAACACTGTATTTCCCTTGTAATTTTGATGTTTTTTGTGTTTTCCGTAACTCAAGAATGAAATGTGAACTGGTCGAATTAGGGCCTTCGTTGAATGCTCAATGTAAGCTTTAATATATGTTATTCTCAAGAAACATAAATTGGGGCAGAATTAATTTTTCATATACCTAAAAATAAAATACAAACTTTGGAAAGGGATGACTAATTTAGCTGAAGGCAATACGATATTATATGGAAATTTCCCTTGAGTTGACTAATCTCTTTGAGAACAGCTATTATCAGACATTAAAGGCTCTGTGCGTGCATCAAGAACAAAATCTGATTTTATGGCTTGAGCTGATTTGAATATACTTTTTTTTTCACATGCTAGAATGTATATTTAAAAACACACACAATAAAACAACAAAGAGAATATATAACATATGGAAATGATATTATAAACATCGCAATAGTGTAGTTACATTATTGACAATTAAAGAAATTTGACAGTTTGAACATTATTGAAGGTAAGACTATTTCTATGTGTTATGTGAAAATGAGAGGCTTATTGAAAAGCGTTTCTCGTATTGGAAGCCCCTCTTAAAACTGAAATACGTCTTAATATAAGTGCACTGAGTTATTATTTATAATCATCAATAAATTATGAAACTGTGTTTTTTCAAGTGTTTAATAAAAACGAGGACATGGAAAAGGGCAAAATGGCTGAAGAGTTTAATACATGGCATTAAAACGAGAAGAAGTTGCTATTATACATATTTTCCTATAACTTCTTAAACGGACGTTCTACGAAATAATGCTCAGACGACAATAAATATTGTTCTGCGCTAAATATTCTTCAATAACCGATTTCTTAATTTCAAACCAGCCTAACCCTAATCCTTTACGCCAAAGAATGCAATAGCCTTCTTTATGGCCTTCCGGACTCGCACATTGCCAAACTCCAGAGAATCCAAAACTCTGCTGCCAGGCTTGTAACACGCACGCGTTCTTGTGAACACATCACCCCAGTACTTCGCGAATTGCATTGGTTGCCGGTGACGTACCGCATTATTTACAAAATCTTAGTTTTAACTTATAATTGCATTCATGAATTGGCACCAATTTATCTTCAAGAATTAATCGAGGAATACAAACCCTCACGTAGTTTACGGTCATCTTCACAATTAAACCTCGTATCTACTTCTGTGTCAACTCTTTCCTATGGTAATCGCTCCTTTCGCAAAGCTTCTGCTGAACTTTGGAACAGATTACCTTTAAATGCAAAAAACTGTCAAACTGTTAACCTATTCAAAACTAGTCTCAAGACACATTTATTTAAAATTGCGTTCGATGATTAATTAACTCTGTTCACTTTGACGTGTATTCCATATTTATTGTAATTTGTATGTTTATTTGCATTTTAAGTTTTGTATATTAAAGATGTAATTGTATATCAGTCTATTTTGTGTGTATAGCGCTTAGAGACTTCGGTGGTAAGCGCTTTATAAGTAACGTTTTTATTATTATTATTAAGAATACCCGGATCAATTGCTCCGGGAACATGTTACTATCTGTCAATATTTCTTGCCACTGAACAGTGCGATATGTACTATTCATTAACAAAATATGCACCGAATATTAACAAAACGGAGAGGAGGGAAAAATAAGATGGCGAATGAATACGGAAATATAAGTAAGAATGAGAGAGAGAGAAAAAAATAGGCAACCTTACTTAATCAATATTATTATTTTGAGATGGATTATGGAATCGTTTATTTCTTGTTTACCAATTCAATGAGATCATTCTTATAAATATAAATCGTCAGCACTGTAGTACTGAAATAACAATTGCAGTGTATTCAAATCATTTGGTCCTGAAAGGGGTTGAAATTGACTTAAGCTATAATATGACGCCGTTTAATATTTATGGGTGACTTTTAGGCTGTTAATTATGAGTTATGATATTTGGTATCCAGTGTAATATTTATAGACGATGTTTCAGATAATGGGCTTCAAGCTTTTAAAAGTAGACTATAATTTTTTATTTGGATACTCGCCTCCTATTGTTGTTGTTGCTTTTATTGCGTGTTGGTTTGTTTTTTCTTTGTATTGCCTGTTTCGAATTCATTCAGTGATTCTGAGATGCAGTGGATCATATTGACCCACCAAAGTTCTCAGTGAGAGTCTGCTGTTTCAGCACATTTCGTAAAATGTTTGGTGAAGCTATTGTTCCCAATTTTGCAACTTATATAAACAAATACAAAAATTACTTAAGTGTTCTGGGGGAAAATGTACCATTTGAAAATCTTTTTCTTCTTTTTTTTTTTTACTATTTAAGTAACCAAATATATAGAAATCATGTATATAGATCCAGAGGTATGTTTGGTTGCCCCTCCCTCATCCATCACGTGATTCATGTCATGCGCTTCCGATAGTACATTGGCATCGCTCCCCTCGGGCCTATGGTACCTATGATATCTTCCATCTCATGTCAAGAACGTGGGCTGCATGCTTCATTCGAACATGACCATGGATCGACATGTCCTGGTGACATGCAATTAAGGCAGCCTTCTTCCATTACTCACCCTTATCCATGCCTTCATCGCCAGCCGCTGGGATTAATGTAATGGTCTCTCTGTTGCCACTGCAACCCACATTGAGAAATTACAGCGAATTCAAAATGCTACCGCCAGACTTGCCACAAGTTCACCAAAGTTCTGTGAAACCTATCATTCGTCAATTGAACTGGCTACCCATCTGGTGCCGGATACAATTCAAAATACTTCCTCTCAAGGCATCACGCTGAACCATCCATCTCCCAAGATGCTTTCCACATTTGCTGACAGAGAGCTATAAGTATAGTTTGATGTTTGTTAAAGTAACACTATATGATGGTAGATAGAGGCCTACAGCCATTAATTATTTCAATGTAAGATGGCATGCTTGACCGAACTCTTTGTATCAATGATGTATCTCTGTCAAAGAATATTTTTGACAATGGAGATCGATATGTAAATCCAATAAAAACGTATTTATGATATTACCAATAATGACATTTTAATTTCGTATTTCATTTTTTAGAAGGCAATATGGTATGGGTTCTTAATTGAAAAGAATGAATACAAAGATGGACTGTGATGTAGATATCAGGCACGATCAAGGGGGTGGGGGGGGGGGGGTCCTCGAAAAGTAAAAACAAATTAAAAAGACTCAGAGAGAGAGAAAGAGAGAAGACGGAGGAGGAGAAGTGAAAGAGAAGTGAGAGGGAATGTGAAGTGGCAAGAAGATTAAAGACCCTTCCACATTGAGCCTTCTCATTTCATCCACCTAACTGTTCATCCTGTGGTTCAGTAGTCTTGTTCTTTCCAGTTTGATAGCACCTCCTTTACATGCACAGAAATATATGTATATTCATGTACTCTTTTCATATACGAGCTCTGTTATTTAATATTTATTATTTACAGATGCAAAACAAATGCACATATAAACATAGATATGCAAAATAAAACCCTGAAGTTGCAAGCTAGCATTCATAACCCCGGGCAATTCCCCCACAGACAAACATGGAGTGAAGATGTATGTTTCTCGCTTTCTGCAAGTTAGAGCCACGCCTTGCCTTAGTCGCACAGACCACCCGACAATATGAATAATCTCATCTCATCATAAACGTGTATCCCAGCATTTTTTTTAGCATTGCCAGAAACATATCTTAAAAAAGATGGGTACGCTTTCATTCACAGATGGCTAGAACATTTCTGGGGGGGGGGGGGGGAGGGGTGGTAAGTCACCTTTTTCCATCCATGATATCTGCCTTAAACTTTGTTATTAGTTGTGCTGCCCATATCCTCAACATCTTGCTTTATAGAGTTCTGAAGTGCTAACGTCGTTTTCGCTCCTCGTCTCGGTTATTGGTTCCTATAACAACAGAGCCTTCGCATGAACACCTTTAAATACAATGTTCAAACAATCTTACATAATCGATTCCCAATGAGGTAAAATGAAAAGAGGAATTTTTGTTAGTGTATGTTTTCTAAGCATTGAATGTAGGACGATATAATGCTTTTCAAACTTAAAGAATGATTTCATATAATGTATTATCAGCTATAAATACATTTGTATTTTTAATGTTATTTAAGAGTGTACATTCAATTGCTATATTAGATTACATGCAATAATTATTCATATTATCCAGTAATGTAGTATATCCTGTATTATATTTTGTTGTTGTAAATATGTATATAACAATTGAACTCTCAAAGTATATGTTGCCTTTTTTCAAGGTCTAGGCTAATACCTACCGAATTTTGCTAAAAGTTACTTTTCATCGGATTTAAAAACTAATTACTGTCTATGCTATAATATTAAATTAAAATATTATAATTATACGAAAACGTTTTCTTGAACGTAAAGCAAAGCAAAACAAAACAAACCATTTTTTTATTATGAGGATACCAAATACTTTGTATATATGTTTATACATGTTCTTACTTATTATTTATTGCTGCTATGATTGTGTTATTAATATTATTATCATATATATATATTTGTTAAACTATAATGTACCTCATTATGTTTGACAGTGCCTCATGGAAGACCACCATTATTGGTGATAATGAAATGAATAAATAAATAAATTTCACCGCGGTATTATTCAAACAACGGGCTGGAGCAGGACAAAATATTTGGCGCTGGTGTGATCACCACGCCATTGTTTAGCACAAAATTGTTTGGAACCAGCTACCTTGACAACTTGGCTAATATGACGTCATACTTTGGTTTTCTATTGGTCGCAGAGTAAAGGTTGGTTTTGAATACATAAACAGGCTTTCAAATCTGAAAATACATTTGGAAGCTTTCGGTAATTTTGCCTTGTAATTTATACTGCTTGAATACAATCTTCATATTTTGACCCTACCACTGAGTGCGATCATATACAGTTCGCAAGATCCATATTTATTTGTGGTTTTGTTCCGTTTTTCGTGCAGCTTTAGAAATCCCACAATCTAGTCTTTAACTTCAGCGTCTGAAAGAAAATACTATCAGTTTGTGGTCCGATCGCCTACGGAATTATCGCCGAGAATATGGCACAGAAGGACGTTAAGGTGTGCTTTCTTGGCGTAAGTATATCATACCGACAATCTTTTCGAGGGTGTTTTAGTTGCTATATTTGTCAATGAGCCCTTTGATCAGTAGGGATTAAAAGCGCGCTTAATAATTTTCTTTTGCATTTCCTTGATATTGATTGTAATTGGAAGAGTGTAATAAAATGGGGTATTTTCCTCAGTCAGGCAAACAGATTCACTTATCAAAATCACAACGTGAATTTCCTGCGATTAATAATTATGCCTCATATACGCATGATATTGTTTGCTTAATCATTGGAAAGCACAAAATGTTTTTACTCTCATTTACTCTTGTAATGTGGGTTTGTAAAACACAACCGATATATAAAACATTTCTTGCATTGATATTACGTACGCGTGTCTGTGCGAGGTTTGGGTAACAAAAGGGGAGTTCCCCATTCCGGCGGAGTCACCGCAGTCCTGTACCAAACATGTCGGAAACAGCTAGGATTATACTAAATCTCCCTATTATTATGACCCTTCGGAATAATGTATTCGTGTGACTTCACGATGAAATTGTTTGAAAATTTTGAGAAAGAAAGAGCTAATGTATTCATTATACAGCTTGCACTGTAAAGGCAAATATACTTTTGAATGAATACCATTTACCTTAGACATAATTACGATTGATCTCTGCACCTCTCCCTCTCTCTCCCTCACTTGCTCTCTCTCTCTCTCTCTCTCTCTCTCTCTCTCCCTCTCTCTCTCTTTAAGAAGCCTATTTACTGCTGTTTCGCTCCATATTTTCCTTTTCAAGATTCTTGGAGCCCTATATCCTTCCTTGCCATAATCATCATAATGATATAATTATGCTTACTTTCATTTCGTGTATCATAGGGTGTCTTTGTGGGGAAAACCAGTATAACCAAACTATTCGTCGAAGGACGATGTGGAGAGGTATGCACCACTATCGGGTAAGTTCCTTTACCCTCCTGACCACGTTCTCTATCCCTCTCCCCTTCCCCTCTGTATCTCTCTCTGTATCTCTCCCCCTTTCTCCCTCTCTCTCTCTCTACCCCCTCTCTCTCACTCTCTCTCTCCCTCTCCCCCTTGCACTCTCCCCTCTCTCTCTCTCTCCCTCTCCCTCTCACTTTCTCTGCCTCATCCAGGGTCCTCTTCCCGTTTTTTCTTTTTCCACCTTGATCTCTTAATATGTTCTTCCCCTAGGATCCCCCCTCTCTCTCTCTCTCTCTCTCTCTCTCTCTCTCTCTCCCTCTGTCCCTCGCTCTCCTCTCACCTTTATCTCTTAAATCTTATTCCACAATACACAATATCGCCAAATGATTATTATACAATGTATCATATTTCATTAATTTCCTTAGGCAGGATCTTGGTCAAAACATTGGTTGGAATGGCCAATACGTTTTTTCTTGTATTGTGTTTTCCTTGGCTTTATGAAAATTATAGTTTCATGTATGTCTCTATCTGGCGCGCCGGAAGCTGTTTGGGATGGGGGGGGGGAGCAAACATTCCAGGGGCTCACCTTTCAAGGGCAGTGGCGTAATGGGCAAAAACGTTTGGGGGCAGAAGAATAATCTGCATCACCACCACTCTTATAATGTTACATGCAGGCCCCGCGGAACGTTTTTCAAAGTGGATCAGATAGAGCGTAGCAAGAGAAGTGAGTGGAGCATAAATTGGCGTAGGGTCCAAGGGCTTTGCCCCGGCGGGGGGGGGGGTCAAGGGGCGGAGGCTCCGTAAGGTCAGGGGTTTTAGGCATTTAATTATGAAACTAGCAGGTTACTAATTGGCATGGGGTCCAGGGGGCTGAGCCCAATAAAGCTCAAGGGTTTTAGGCATTAAATTATGGTCAGGTGAGCATCTAGGGGCCCGCCTTAGGGCCCTTGGTGGGGTCCAGGAAACCGGACCCCCGGTAGCTCAGGGGTTTTAGGTATCTAATTACGGTCATATGAACATCCAGGGGTCCATGGTGGGGTCCAGGGGCAGAGCCCCCCTATTGTGACACTGGCAAGTCACTATTCTTTCTTTCTTTCTCTCTTTTTCTCTTTAACATACTTTTTCAAAAAAGTAAGGGAGGCTCAAGCCCCTCAAGCCCCGCCGTTCTGGTATGAAAGCTTTTAAATAGGTATATTTTTGCCTGACTGTAAATTTAGGAATGTGTAATTTTCCAACAAAAGCATAAACAAAGCATAGTTTACAAAAAAAAGATTGAGAACAAATTCCTAAAAATCATGTCATTTCGGCAATATTTGTTAATTACTGGAGGTACGAATTAGAAATAAACCACGTTTGATTTTATTTTTTGGGGCAAGCTCACCCCCCCCCCCTCCCCCACCATCAGTACGCCAGTGTTCAGTGGCTCATGTTTTCTCACCCCTATAATAAATATAAAAAACACACGCTTTCCCATCCTCACACAATTTTTCCACGATGTGCGCGTATATCTATTATCAAATCCTCATACTCGTACCACTCTTAATATAAAAAGATGAGAGTCGTTTCTCTCGAGTCTGAGGCAAACATTTTAAAACGAATATCATACGAGTGTTCAAACATTCAAATGTTCATAAGCTTTTAATATTAAAGGTAATGCAAAGTTTTGGTATGGGGTCATGAATTTGGTTCAAATGAATACATTGGAAGCATATGCGATCCTAAAATATTCAGTGATCGTTGTCGCGATTAAAATCAAGTTTAAAGTTATGACATTGTAAATATTTAACTCTTTATGTTATATAGCTCCCTCTCAAGGTCAAGATATTAATGAAGCGAGAAAACAATGTTTCTTGACTAAAATCGACCAATTAGCTATTCCCGTTTGGAAACTATTATATCACAACTACATATTCTGAGATTTTCATGGTTGCAGCTACAATTGTATGGCCGTAGGCGCTATTTGAAATTTTTCAAAATTTACCGGGAGCACCGGTAAATTTGTATATTCAATTTTTCTCGAAAGCAGGAGTGTTTCAGGGGCTAAATTTTCTAATGCTTATGATACAACCACAGGGGCATCCAAATATATCAAAATTGTAAAGAGTCACTATCCACCCAATTTTCAAAATTTCCCAAAACTTTGTATTACCTTTAATAATAATAATAGTGGGTTCTAGTATAACGTTCATGTCTGTCAGTTTTGACACTCCTAGTGCTACCGATTGTATACAATAAGTTTTGATTTCATGATATGCAGAACAATGCACCCTTTATATCTTTCTTTTCGAGAACAAGCCTGTCATTTCGGATGTTTGCCCTCTTAAACCTTCAATATCTGTTTAAATGTGCATAGATCTGTATTCATGAATAGACTGTATTTTCTTTCTTTGCCTATGAAAATAGGAGTCATTATTAGCTATTGTTTTGTTGATAGTTCGCATGTAATTTTGGTCATGAAACTTTTCACATCGGACCTACTCCCCCTCCCCCCTCCCCCTCCCCCTCCCACCTCCCTCTCTCTCTCTCTCTCTATCTCTCTCTCCCTTTCCCTCTCACTCTCTCTTTTTCTCTCTCTCTCTCTTTCTTCTTCTTCATCCTCTCTCTCTCGTTCTCTTTGTCTCTCTCCTAAATTAGGCTATATTTAACCTACAAATACTTGATATTTTCAAAAGATGTATAATGGGCATAAAGCCTACAACTTGAGGACACCACAAGCCAACAAAAATATCCCAAACTCTTGATCAAAAAAGGGAAATTCTGCCCGCAATATGTCTGCTCCACCAGCGAAGGGCGTGGCATCTGGCGCCTGTGCCATAGATTTATTGAACCCATATTCTCAAAATATAATGCTATTTGGTCTTAGCTGTTAAGGTGATCATTCGATGCCGGTGGTGAATACGCTACATTTCCTTAACCGATATTGTGACTATGTGACCTATCATTACTGCTACTTTTGTTTTCATCCTGTTTGATAATCATCTGGATCTTAACAGTCTCTCTTTTCCCTAAAGAAAGAGTGTAAGATCCGGTTGATGAACTACCATCCAAACTCTGTCTTGAATATTTATCTAGAAGGTCAACAAAATTTCAAAATTGTTATTACGTTTTGACTGCTTGATGATGTTAATCTATATAATACTGAAACACAGTCTGTAAAAACCTATACTGCCAAATCCAATTAAAATCATTTTACCTGGTAAATCTATGGTCGAATCATTTTCATTGCTTTTTTACATATCGTTAATTCAATTGACAATTTCCCAAAAGATTGTGCTTGTCGCCATTCTCGAAGGTGACCGACCTGGGTTTTATATATACTTGCATTTGTTCTGTAGTATGTACACCAATAATAATGCAACTATCTAGATATGACGATATTCGTGTAAATGCTTAATTGTCATTGATGCGTTAGATGACTCATCGTGCACAAATACTTTACTTGATTTCGAATAATCTCTGATACGATCATTGCTACTAACTATATACTATTATTGCATTGGTTGATATGGATCACTTATTTAGAGACCCCAAATATTGAAATTAGTCGTCCTAAGGATAATTGGAGTTCAAATTAATACAAACACATTCCGTGTTCTTTATTGACTACTCCGTATAATTTGACTTTTTAGCACACAGTCTGCAACTTAATAATAGCGCATGCTTGGTGACTACAAACAGATTTGATACCTCTCTTCTTTCACAGTCACTGATGTACATTTATTTTGAATTGACAATTAATACGTGTACTAAATCTTTTGGGTCAATTTCATATATTTGCTCACCAGTACATTCCTTTTTATGTCCACCAGTGTCCACTTCTTTAATAATCAATCTAATATCACACAAATTGTCATAATTTGGGGTTCACTGCTCCTCTAACTGGTCTTAAATCACGATATTTTTCCTGAAACTACACTCTTGGCCCTGGCCCAGCGAAAAGAATCTGAAGAAATGTAAAAGGTTCTTTTATCTGAGATGAGCGTGATTACATAATCAATATTGTCGCGTCAAATTAATGTCCACATCAACATACACGTTAGGGACTTTTAGATTTGCACGACTAGAACGTGGACTGCTACATGTGACATCCTTCTAAGGCAATGTGATGTCATCAACAAATCTATTTTTAGATATTCTTAATTTTTTCTTCATTTTCCGAAAGAGCATCAAAAATAATGTCCGAATGTTGAAAACCAATTGAATATGTTAAGTATTGGCTGAGATATGACCATTTGAATAAATATATTTCCTATAGGAACTCAGTGTTAGGAACTCTAGGAACTCAGAACTATAGGAACTCAGAGCAAATAACACTGAGTTTCCTATGGGAAATCTTGTTATTCAGATGGTCATATCTCAGCCAATACTTAACATATTCAATTGTGTACCACACGGATCCATACTAGGCCCGCTATTATTCATATTGTATATCAATGACTGTTATCCTTCATCTAGACTATTATCATGTATACGCTTTGCTGACGATTCTAATTTATTTTATACAAATAAGGATCCACACCAGCTCTCCGAAATTGTTAACACTGAATTTAAAAATGTAGCAATTTGGATTTCAGCAAATAAACTTTCACTAAATCTTGATAAAAACCCATTTTATGATATTTAGCAATAGTATTACTACACTCCCTGAACCTACAATTCTCAACACACATGAACTTACCCAGGTTACTAATACCAAATTCCTTGGTATTATAATTGATGACCGTCTGACATGGAAATCCCATGTTACACAATTATGTAACAAGGTAACATCACGTAACATCGGTGCCATTAATAAAATTTAACATTTCTTCCCACAGCCCATTCTCCATGTATTATCCTGTACTCTTGTCCTATCCATTTTGAATTATGGAATACTCGCATGGGGCCAATCTACTAAACAAAACCTCAATAAACTCATACTGCTACAAAAAAAAGCTAATGAGAATTATCTGCAACAAAAGCTATCGTTCTCACACTAACACTCTTTGTTATAATAATAAGATCTTAATAATGGATGAATTATATTTGTATAATCTCGGTTGTTTTATGCACCTTTTGGAGAAAAAAAATAGTGACCAGAAAACCTGTTGCAATTTTTTTTTTTTTTTTTTTTTTAATTTAATTTTTAAATGAAGTACACAAGTACCCCACTCGACAATCAGATCAATTTCATCTACCACAGACGAGAACCGTCACTGCTCAAAAGACTTTTATATATACCGGACCACAAGCTATGGAACTCGTTGAATGATAACATAACTCAGCTCCTACTATTTTTTCATTCAAACGTAGACTTAAACAGTACCTTCCAGATAAATACAATACTTAAAACGACAACATGTATAGAGAAAACAGCTTTTGGAACAATAATAAAATAAAGAAAGAAGATAAACCTATTAGTAAGATAAGACCAAAACATTGCAAAAGTAACCATAGTGTGTAATGTCCCCGTCCTTCATGCTTCATCTTCCATTTTCTCTATCTTTTTTCTCTTTCCTTCTCTCCCTCTCTCTCTCTCTCTCTCTCTCTCTCTCTCTCTCTCTCTCATTCTCTTCTCTGCTAGAAAGGTTATAATTTGTTATTATTTCCATTATCTGTAATCTTTGTGTATATTCACCAATGTTAAAGACAACCTTTTTGTTTTGTAGCGTGGGGGGTAGGAGGGGATGGTGTATGATTACCTAAGCATTTTTATACATATATTTTCTAATTATATTACAGAGCACTTGTAACTTTTTTTTATTCTCAAGGGGTCTATAAAATACAAGCCATGCTTTTTTGATAGACTCCTCCACTATGTTTTACTTTTGTGCCAATCTTAAATGATTTATTTGAATAATTGTTTAATCATCTGTCGTATCTTTGGTTAATATTTGTATATATTGCATATTCATTTGATTATGTTATATCATGTGGAAATAAACAAAAACCTTGAATCTCTCTCTCCCCCCTCTCTCTTTCTCTCTCTTTCTTTTTCTTCCTCTCTCTCTCTCTCTCTCTCTCTTACTCTGATATCTCCCTCTCTGTCTCACTCTCCCATCTCTCTCTTTATCTCTCTCCATCTCTCTCTATCCCATCATAGCTCCGCCTTCTTGTCAAGATCACTCTTCTTTCAGAACATCGAATATCGTTTTGCATTATGGGATACGGCGGGGCAAGAAAGGGTAACTATGATTTTTTTTAAAGATTTTCTTGAGGAGAAGAGGGATTTTGTTGGTTAGCGATATCGGGAATTTTAGGTGTAAACTCATTCATCTAATACTTTATTGCAATCATCTTCAAGTCTGTTTAAAGGTACTATGTCCCTTTTGCAGCCAACCTCAAATTATGTAGAACTTTGCAGGAATTATGAATATGTCATGTATGTCCTATCTGTGAAATTTAAACGTTAGCAGTGTCCTCATATTCAAATTATGCAAAGAAACCCGTTTACTTGCTAGACTTCACTGTCAGACACTATTGAGTGACTGACTGGCTTTTTTCTTCTTTGGTAGTAACATACATGAAAAGAGTTGTAAAGGGTACATGAGCATTTGTCTACATCAATAACCCACTTCTTGTGATGGCCAAGATTAAACTGATTGAATGTTTGCGCAGCATAAAACGTATGACCATTCGGTACAATAATGTCTGAAAATCAAGACTATTACTTTTGGGCTCTATAGCCCTAAAGTCGATTTGACAACTAATAGTCATTATTTTCCCACTTGAAGACATTTTCAAGCCCACCTTTTTTAGGGAAGTTCTAAATAAGTATTATCTTTCAAATGCAGTTGGAATTTAACTTTTTCATTTTTTGGCCTGCAAATGGGACATATTACCTTTAAGAGACCCTGGAAAATATTTTCTTATCATTTGTTGTCATCACTAAATGAATGAAATTCTGTTTCATAACAGTAAATGATAACGCGGTGACCATTATTCTCTAAAGATCTGGCATCATTTTCTATTTAACTTTGGAATGACTAAGAATTAGAAAATATTCTCATCAAACGCGTATATGTGTACCTAATTGTCATAAAATATCTAAGTGGCATAATTCTTATTGATCCTCGGAAAGCAGGAATTATTATACTGAGCTGTAAATCCTGTAATAAATACTATAGACAATCTGCCATTACCATACAACGCGTTAATTTATGTTCGCTTGATAATACCAGGAAAGAAGAAAACTGGGAATAAATAAACACTTGTAAGTCGAGTATTTGGTGTCATGTTCGTTACACATCCATATTTAATACATAATGTTAGTTCATGTTTTCTTCATCTAAGGTTTAGCCTAGGCTATCAGCATATTAACTGAATTTAACCTAACTTAACTTATCTTAACATAACTTATCTTCACTTAACTTAACTAAACCATTATCATGATTAATCATCACCTGTTTATTTGTCTCGTAAAGTATCGTGCACTGGCCCCTATGGTGTACAGGTCTGCAGCCGCCGCACTCATCGTTTATGACATCACAGAGCAGGTAAGAGAACAGGCGCGGATCTACGGGGGGGGGGGGGGGTTAGGGGGTTTAAACCCCCCCCCCCCCCCTTGGGCGGCCCCCCCCCCCAAAAAAAAGGAGAAAAAAAGAAAAAAAGAAAGAAAAAAGAACGCACGCTGGAGAGAAACCCTTTCAAGTGCAAATATTGTGAGAAGATATTCAACTCATCTGGTAACTTAACCAAACGCATGATAACTTTGGATATAACTGTGTATTAAACTGTTACTTGATTTAAAAAGACGTTATCATGCACTGCTTTTTATGGTCTCCATTGTGTTAATAGATGCCAGGAAAACATCACTTACGGGGTTCAAATAAACACCCCCCAAAAAATTTGGTCAACCCCCCCCCCCCCCTTAGCAAAAAGCTAGATCCGCCCCATGAGAATATAGATTTCCTCTTAGGGTGACGCTAAGGGGCATCCTAACGGGGAGGGAAAATGTTGTCCCGCCGCTGCATAAAAAAAAAATCGATCCTTTTACTCTTCTTCTTCTTCTTCTTCTTCTTCTTTTTTTTTTCTTCTTCTTCTTTATCTTCATCTTCTTCATCTTCATCTTAATCGATCCTTTTCTTCTTCTTCTGCTTCTTCTGCTTCTTCTTCTTCTCCTTCTTCTTCTTCGTTTTCTTGTTATATTTCTTTTGATGGAAAATCGACATTCTTATGCAATGTAAGGGGTAAGGCTATTTTGTGCAAACAAGATACCAACGCAATATCATTGGGGGAGGGACAACCGCCCAAATGAAAAGTAGCAGCAATTGTCAAGGTCGTTTCTTTTTGCTTTCTTTTTATGGAAAAAAACACATTTAGAATTCGTTCGATGAGGTTGATTACTGGATCTCAGAGCTAAGGAGTAATGGTCCTGAGGAAATCTTGATTTATGTGATTGGGAACAAAGTAGACCTTGAATCACGTCGTGTTGTCGACCGGGAAGTGGCAGAGAGTTACGCCCAAACCAAAGGAGTGTTTCACTTTCATTCCAGCGCCAAGACTGGTCAGGGTGTCGAAGAAATCTTCTATCATATCTGTAAGTATTTCGAGAAATGCCATTTGCCATTTCTGTATCGCCTATTCTTTGTATTTCCAGACCTATACCCCGGGCGATTACACGTTGACATTTATCCTAATCGACGGCAAGCTAGCAAACGATTGCATATGCTATTTTCACAACAGTACTCTTGATAACATGCCCGGCCCCCCCACTCAGTGTTATTTAGGGTACGCATAATTATGCTCGTTCCCTCTTTTTGAAAGCACCCCCTATCTGAGGACTGCCAACATTTCCGAACCCCCCTTTCGCGGGCTTTTCGCGGGCTTTTCCTGCCTTGGAGACCCCCCTAAATCAGGAAAAATGCTCAATGTACCCCCCTAAATCGGAATAATTTCTCAGGAGTCCAAAGAGATGAGAGAAAAAAAAGAAAAAACACCCCTTTTTAAAGAAATCTCCGGGTGAAAAGTCAAATACACCCCTTTTTTTACAATTCTCGGGCCGGACTTTGTCGCACGAAAAGTACCCCTTTACCGGACATTTTGGCAACACGCATGCGGTCATTTCGAAACCTGAGTGGGGGGGGGGGGGGGGGGTGGGGGGGGGGGGGGGGTCGGGATAACATGTGGCCCAGTTGATCAATAAATGACAACATTTTACATAATTTTAATCATATTAAATCATAGAGCGCCGTATGGCAGCCGTGCTAAAGCCAGGGTAATAATCGGGAGCGCCAGGAGGGTCAAATCTGACTGACATGAGCGCTGTACAAGAACCCATTATTATTATTATTATTATTATTATTATTATTATTATTATTATTATTATTATTATTATGATTTCGTCTCATATTGTTCTTTCACATGAAGCGAATTTGGGAAACGACAAGGCAGAGGCGGATTTCCAGAAAAAAGGGGAATCGGAGGAAAGATTAGATCTAGTCCATAACCCCAAGGAAGCGTCCCTGAGAGTGACTACCCTTTTTCTTTGGAGTGGTAGGGGTTCTGTCCTTTCCTGTATCCGCTTATTTAAGCAAAAGGCAAAAAATTGCCTTCTTCTCACCTTTAGATTTGATAAAGGTTCCTAAAAATATAAATTCTTAAGAAATTTTCAGTAAGTTAGTTTTAAAGAAAAAATATACGTCTATAATAACGAAACATTTGCAAATAAGAGCTCAATGGTATTTGCCCCTTGACATTTTCTTCTTTTAAAATCAGTTATGTTCTTAACTATCCCATTTCATTTCCTGTACTCCTAACAGGTCAAGAAGAGCTCACGAAGAGTTCAATAAAAGAAACTGGATGCAAGAATCGTCAGAGTACGGTCGATGTCTCTAACTCCACCAATTCCGATGGAAACAACGGCGGTCATCGCGGTCCATGTCGATGTCAGAACAAGTGATCACATAATCAAACATGATCACAAGGGCTTTCTAAAATCAACGTAAAAGCAATTTCAGTAGCCTTTTACATAGCCTTTTGAAATGCGCGAACCTATTACTTCAACCGAACATGACTTCTATACAGGTAATACAACAGGATATTGAAATTTCCCCTGAGCTGATTAATCTATTTATCATCAGAGTTATCAAAGCTCTTTGCTTGCGTCAAGAAAAAAAATCTGATTTTATGGCTAAGATTTACATGGAATTAAAACGAAAAAAACGTTGCTATTATCCATATTTTAATAAGACTTCTTAAACTGACGTTCTGCGAAATTATACTCTGCAATGGCGACAATGATTATTGTTCCGCGCTAGATATTCTTCACTAACCGAATTTTTAATTTCAAACCAGCCTAACTCTAACATTATACGCCAAGAATACCCATATCAATTGCTCCGGAAACATAATATCTTTCAAGATTTCTTGCCAATGAACAGTGTGATGTAAACTTACTTAGAATGGGAAAAATGCCCTGAAGTAAATATAAATTGGGGGAGGGGGAATAAGAGGAGGAAGGTGGAAGAGAGAGGGGAGAGAGAGAGAGAGAGAGAGGGGGGGGGGGCAACATTGTCTTTTTCCTTCTTGTTTTTCATTATAATTTATGAGATGGATCGAGGAAGCAGTCAGTCTTCTATATTTAAGGAGATATTTATCATAATATACATAATCAGGACTGTGGTACTGAAATAAAAGTTGCAGTGTATTCAATTTATTGGGTCCTGAAAGGAGTCAAAATTTCGTTAAAATTCTATTACAAAAATTTCATTTGACTTAAGCTAGAACATGACGTCATTTAGTTAATGACTGACTTTAAGTCTGTGAATAATGAGTTATGATATTGGGTATCCAGCAAATAAGGTATTGCCTAACGAATTACACGGCCTTTCAAGGTCCTAGAAATGTCAATATCGCAGAGGATACGGGGCTACACTCCTTTCCCAAGGCTATATAGGATCCCCCACCTTTATGAGAACACAGAAATAAGCAGGTGAAAGAGGGCGATGTTCCGTACTCTATATTTTGGAACGCTCTCTCTCTCTCTCTCTCTCTCTGTTCATGTTGTTGGAAACATCATCGATAATGGGCTTAAAGCCTTTAAAAGTAGAAGATATGGATACTCGCCTCCTTCTTTTTTTTTGTTGCTTTTATTGCTTGTTGGTATGTTTGTTCTTTGTATCGCCTGTTTTGTAATCATTCAGTGATTCTGAGATGCAGTGTACCATATTGGCCCCACCATAGTTTTCGGAGAGAGTCCGCTGTTTCAGCACATTTCGTAAAATATTTGGTGAAGCTATTGTTCATATTTTGCCAGTTTTAAAAGGTAAACATTACTTGGGTGTTCCAGGGAAAAATCCACCACCTTACAACCCTTTTCTTTCCCTTTTTAAGTAATCAATTATAGAATACACGTGGAGCCAGAGGCAAGTTCGGTTGCCCCTCCCTCATCCATCACGTGATTTTTATCAAGCATAATAAGGGAGTTTACAGATACAATCTGCGCATGGGCAGATAAAGGGCATTTGTACCAAAAAGGTAAAACCCACCAGAGATGAATACTGGATATGCGCTCATGAAAGTTATGTAACATTATTCATTTATGCACCAACGGTACATTCTAAGATACGCAGGTGGAAGTATTCTTTTCAAGAGGGCAAACAAAAGGTATTCATGAAGCACATCTAGGACTTTGGCAGTTATTATTCTAAGATGCTCAAAGTGGAACTTCTCCATGTGTAAAAGATCTGTGGATATTTGGGGTCATTTGTACCATGTGCTATCTGTAAACTCCCTTATTCCGATTAGTACGTTGCTCAGAAGGCCTGTGGTACAGCATAATTATGTCTATTTATCTAAATAAGTTGCATATGCTTTTATAATTTAATTAATAGTCAAGACCTATATTAGTATAGTTTGATGTTTGTGATAGTAACACTATATGATAGTATAGGCATACAGCGATTAATGATTTCAATGTAAGATGGCATGCTTAACCGAACTCTTTGTAAATACCTTTCTGTATCAACGATGTATCTCTGTCAACGAATATTTTTGACAATGGAGACATGTAAATCCAATAAAAACGTAGTAAATTATGATATTACCAATGATGACATTTTTCGTATTTCATTTTTTAGAAGGCATTATGGTATGGGTTCTTAATTGACAAGAATGAATCCAAAGATGGACTGTGATGTAGATATCAGGCACGATCGAGGAGGGGGGGGGGTCCTCGAAAAAAAATAAATATAAAAGACCCTGAGAGAGAGAGAGGGAGAGAGAGAGAGAGAGAGAGAGAGAGAAGACGGAGGAGGAGAAGTGAAAGAGAAGCGAGAGGGAATGTGAAATGGCAAGAAGATGAAAGACCCTTCCACATTGAACCTTCCCATTTCATCCATTTAACTGCTCATCCTGTGGTTCAGGAGACTTGTTCTTTCCAGTTTTATATTGGTTAAGCCCTTATTCAATGTTCATAGCACCTCCTTTACATGCACAGAAATCTATGTATATTCATGTACTCGTTTCATATACAAGCTCTGTTATTTAATATTTATTACTTACAGTTGCGATGCAAATGTACATGTAGCTATAGATATGCAAAATAAATTCCTAAAGTTGCAAGCAAGTATAATCCGTGGCAGTTCCCCCACAGGCAAGCGTGGATTGAAGATGTATGTTTCTCGCTCTCTGCAGGTTAGAGTTGCGCTTTGCCTTTAGTCGCACAGACCACCCTACAATATAAATAATCTCATCTCATCATCAACGTGTATCTGTGCATTTTTTAGCATTGCCAGAAATATACCTAAAAAAAAGATGGGTACGCTAAGTTCATTCACAGATGGCTAGAAAATATATCTTTTGGGGGGGGGGTAATTCGCAATAACCCATCCATGATATATTTAAACTTTGTTAGTAGCTGTGCCGCCCATATCCTCAACATCTTGCTGAATAGAGTACCGAAGTGCTAACGTCGTATTCGCTCCTCGTCTCGGTTATTGTTTGGTTCTTATAACAACAGAGCCTGCGCATGAATTTCACCGCGGTATCATTCAAGCAACGGGCTGGAGCAGGAAAAATTCAAAGTTTGGCGCTGGTGTGATCATTGCTTAGCACAACATTGTTTGGAGCCAGCTACCTTTACAACTTAGCTAATATGACGTCATACTTCGGTACTCTATTGATCGGAGAGTAAAGGTTGGTTTTGAGTACATAAACGGTTTTACAAATCTGAAGAAGTTTGGAAGCATGCAGTAATTTTCGCCTTGTAATTTATACTGCTTGGAAAATAATGTTCATATTTCGATCAATCACTGAGTGCGATCATATACAGTTCGCAGGATCAATATTTATTTGTGTTTTTGTTCCGTTTTCGGTGCAGCTTTAGAAATCCCCCAATTTAATTGGACTTTGACTTCAACGTCTAACAGAAAATGCTGTCAGTCTCTGGTCCGATCACCTACGGAATATTATTGTCGCTGAGAATATGCCACAGAAGTCGATTAAAGTGTGCCTTCTTGGCGTAAGTATATCACACAGACAATCTTTTCGAGAATGTTTAAGTTGCCCTTATTTTGTCAATAGGAATTCGAAGCGCGCTTAATCATTTTCTTTTGCATTTCCTTGATATTGATTGTAATTGAAAGAGTGTAATACAATGAGGTATTTAGGTATTATCTCAGTCAGGCATATAGATTATGTTATCAACCTCACACCGTGAATTTCCTACGAATAATAATAATGCCTCACTGACATACGCATGATATTGTTTGCTTAATCACTGAAAAGCACAAAATGTTATTACTCTCATTTACTCCTATGACGTTGGTTTGTAAAACACAAAATAAGACATTTCATGGTCCAACGTATAATCTGCGTTGAAAATATATTACGTGCGCATGTCTGTGCGAGGTTTGGGTAACAAACGGGGACTTCCCCATTCCGGCGGAGTAACCGCAGTCCTGTCATGAATTGTTGTGTCGAATAGATAGTGGGGGAGGGTGGGGGGGGGGGGGGGGGGCTTTAACAAAGACTAAGATCGACTTTCAGTCGAACTTAACTATGGCAGGCTGTTCATGCCACTATTTCCTCTTACCATTCCTGGCATTGGTTTCTCAAGGGACGTACACACCATGGTCACAAATCTACATGTACACAATTTACATTTGTTGATAGTTCATTATTGAAGGACAAAATATTATTTAAAGATCATAATTGAGAGACCAATGGTGAGAGACCCAGTGGCATGAATGGCGTGCCATAGTTAAGTCCAAATTAAAGTCTTAGTCTTTGTGAAACACACTTTGAAGTTCCTTGCTCCGAGGCACTCTTCAACTGCGGGGAATTACGGAGGCCAGGCACTGTTTCACATTTTGTTAAATTACCGGCAAAATGTCAGTGTAAATTATTAACTTTATATGGGGATTGTATTGGGAATAGTGCATCGAACAATTTTTCAAATTTTGTAGTCCAACCTTCCTATAATTTGTGTGCCAGAATTGGTTTTAAAAAAACAAAAAATACATCCTGACAAAACTCAATATTTTAGGATAATCCATTTATTTTCGCATGTTTTTATGATGTCCCGTTATTTCTTAATCCATGATTTACAATCTTCGATAACTTTGATTTTTCTATTGCGTGCATTTCGCGTGCTTTTTGTATTTTTGCAGTTGGAAAAAAAATGAAATAACAAAAGTTTGTGTTCGCTTGTTCAACTCATTCAACAATTAATGAGAAATCATTGAAAGGAACCATGGGGCGGACATTTGCTGAGATACCATTTTCTGATGAAGGAATTCTAAATCCTGATATTTCATGCGCTCATTTTTATCTCACCACCTGGTCAACAGTTGCAGATTAGCGCATAACTTTTCGGCGGCTTGAAGCATTGGGTCAAAGGAGAGCGGCTTGATTCCACTCCTTCTCTATCACCTCCCTGATCTGATATAGTTGGCTACACCTGTCGGGAGCAGCTAAGATTCCACTACGTATTCGTGTGACTTCGTGATGAAATTGTTTGAACATTTCGAAAAATAAGGGCTAATGTTTTCATTACAGCTTGCTCTGTAAAAGCAAATCTAATTGTTAATGAATACCATGTAATGTAGACATTATGATCGATCTCTGCACCCCTCCCTCTCTCTTTCTCTCTCTCTCTCTCTCTTAAAGACGCCTATACTGCCGTTTCGCTCCACAATTCCCTTTCTCAAGATTCTTGGAGCCCTACACTTCCTTACCACAATCATGATGATGATGTGTGTTTACTTTCATGTCATTTATTATAGACTAACTGCGTAGGGAAAACCAGTATAACCACACGATTCGTCAAAGGAAAGTTTGATGAGAAATACATCAGCACTATCGGGTAAGCTTCTACCCTCTTGACCACTTTCTCAATAAAATACACAATGTCACTAATTTATTATTATACAATGAATCGTATTACAATAATTACCTACGGCATGAGCCTGGTCACGAAAATTTCGTTGTTGTACATGTCTGTACCAAATGCCGCTTTAAACATTGGCTGAATGGCCAATACGTTAGCATAACCTTTATTCTCAATAAGGTTTTTTCTTGGCTAATTTATTGAAATTATAGTAATGTCTTTATAAAACTAGTTAGAAGGAAGTAAGTCTAAAACAGAAATATGAATAGCAAAGTCCGACTCGTACCATTCGGGATATAAAAAGATGCGAGACGTTTCTCTTGAGTCTGAGGCTAACAAATATCATAGGGGTTTCACAAGCTTGTTATAATGTATACAGTAATTTTTGGTTTCATAACTATCAGAACAATGTACCTGTTACATCTTTCTTTTCAAGGACAAGACTATAATTTTTTGCATAAATCTTTAATTATGAATACAATACGCTGTATTTTCTTCCTATGCATATGAAATTAGTCTAGTCCTTACTGAAACTGAAACTGACTGGCATGTTGTTTTGGTCATAAAACTTTTCTGACTTACTCTCCCTTTCCCTCTCTCTCCTTCTGTCTCTCTCACTCTCTATTTCATATTCTCTCGATATATATTTCTTCTCTCTCCCTCTTACTCTGAACTCTCTCTCTCTCTGCGTCTCACTCTCATCCCTCTTTCTCTCTCTCTCCTCTTTTCAACTTCCTCTTCCTCCCATCTCGTCATCTCTCTCTCTCTCTCTCTCTCTCCCTCTCCCATCACAGCGCCGCCTTCTTGTCAAGATTACTCTACTTTCAGAACATCGAATATAGTTTTGCATTATGGGATACGGCGGGGCAAGAAAGGGTAACTATGATTTTCTCTTGAAGATTTATTGTGGAGAAGAAGGATTTTGTTTGTCAGCGTTATCGGAAATCATAGGTGTAAAATCATCTAATTTTCATATCATGTTTGTCGTTGTTCACTAAAAAATGACATTCTGTTCCATAACAGCAAACAATAAAGAAATCGTCCCTCTTTCATAATGGGGCGACCATTATTCTCTAAATATATGGCATCATTTCTATTTAACTTTGTAATTATTAAGAATTAGAATTAATATATGTGTTGGTGGCTATTTAACCTGACTGCTAAGAAAGCATAAACGCCTGTTAGTAAGCTGAAGTTCCACTCCGAGGGAGCTGGTAATGAGGATCAATGCCTTACCAAAGGGCACTATAGCGCATCGACATGTTTTCGAACCCGGCCACCAGATTACGAGACCACTACTCTAACAACTGAGCTATCGCGCCTCCTTATCAAAATTAAAGACAGCCAGTTTGATGACACCAAGCATAATTCTTATTGATTCACGAATAGCAGGAAATATAATTCCATACAGTTTTAGTTATTATCACCTGTTTATTTGTCTCATACAGTTTCGTTCACTGGCCCCTCTGACGTACAGGTCTGCAGCCGCCGCACTCATCGTTTATGACATCACAAATCAGGTAAAAGAATATAGATTTTTCTCTTAGGGTGACACTAAGGGGTATCCCACCGGGGAGAGAAAATGTTGCCCTCTTTTTTTTTCTTTCTTTTTCTTCTTCGTGTTTTTTTTTAATTTCTTTTGATGAAAAAAAATCGACATTCTTGTGCGGTGTGAGGGGTAAGATTTTTTTATGCAAATACTGCATAAATACAAACGAAATATCGCATTGGGGAGGAGGGGCAACTGCCCAAATAAAAATAGCAGCAAATGTAAACAGATTATTTACTTCTTCCTCTTTAAAAATAGGATTCCTTCGATGAGGTGGATTTCTGGATCTCAGAGCTGAGGAGCATGGGTCCTGAGGAAATCTTGATTTATGTGATTGGGAACAAAGTAGACCTTGAATCATACCGTGTTGTCGACCGTAAAATGGCAGAGAGTTACGCCCAAACCAAAGGAGTATTTCACTTTCATTCCAGCGCAAAGACTGGTGAGGGTGTCGACGAAATCTTCTATCATATCTGTAAGTATTTCCATTTTTTTTAACGCCTATTCTATGTTTTTCCAGACTTAATCACGAACGATAAAGGGATGCCATTTATCCGAATCGACGGCAAGTAGCTAAAGTTTGCTTGCTATTTTCACAACAGTACTCTTGAAAACATGGGGCGCAGTTGATCAATAGTTTACATAATTTTACATAAGTGTAATCATTATGATCTCGTCTCGTCTTGTTCTTTCACGTGAATCAAATTTGGGACACGACAAGGCAGAGGCGGATTTCCAGAAAACAGGGGAGTCGAAGGAAAGATTAAATGTAGTCCATAATATAATCCCAAGGGAGGGTTCAGTTTAGTTTAGTTCAGTTTATTGAATTCCATCTTTTAAAAACATTTTTACAAAGTAAAAACATACAATTTCATGTACAATATAATACATAAATTGGGATAGTTTATACATGTGAAATGAATTAATACAAAACAGAATAAGGCACAGCTGTAAAAAAACCAAGAAAAGGTTTTGTCTGGACAGCTTCCTATCAAATTAGATATAATAAACATAGTAAGAAAACAAGTAACAAGTAAAATTTCGGATAGTATCATTCAGAAATTGCATAACTACCGGCACAAACCCAGTACATGATATACAACATGGTAGGATGAAAAAGTCAGAAGAATAGCAAAGGTGAAGAAAAAAAAAGAGAGAGAGAGAGAGAGAGAAAGAGAGAGGGGTAACAAGCTAGATAAATACATTCAGTGAGAGTCATGCGCAATCAAGAAACTTTTGAGATTACGTTTAAAACTGTTGTAAAATGAGATTGAAGTTATATTAGTTGGAAGCAAGTTCCAAATTTCAGGTGCATGATGTCTGCAAGAATATGATGCAGAATTTGTATTAACACACCATCGGTGATATTTCTTCTTATTTCTAGTATTATGGTTATGTATTGTACTGTTTGTTATGAACATATCGGATAAGTTTTTAGGAAGCAGACTTTTTTTCGTTCTTAAATATAAGTATAGCACACAAATATTCATTTAACTGGTATACATTCAATATATTAAGTTGTTTAAAAAGTGGTCTTGAATGAGATTGATAATGAGATAGCGTTATATTTCTTACAACCCTCTTTTGTAGAATATATAAACGATGCAGTTTGGTTGGGTATGTGTTTGCCCAAACAATGTTGCAATAACTAAGAAACGGTAATATAAGTGTATTGTATAACATAAGAAGAACAGATTGAGGCAAAGTATGGCGGAGTTTGCTGATGACACCAGTGTTCCTAGACATTATCTTATTAATATGGGATATATGTGTTTTCCAGGATAAGTTTTCGTCAATAAAAATACCCAAGAACTTGGTATTAGCAACACGATTAAGAACATTATCATCCATTTTTATTTGATATGAATTGAGGAGCTCTGTAGAAACCGGTTTATATTTGGAATGAAAATATATACAATTTGACTTTCCAGCGTTCAAGATTAATTTATTGCATTTAAACCAATTCGATACTTTCCGCAATTCAATATTTAACGTGCTATATAAAGATCCAATGTCATTTGAGGTGTAGAGGATATTGGTGTCATCAGCAAAAAGAATGAATTTCAATTTATCAGAACAATATGGAAGGTCATTAATATAAAGTAAAAACAGAAGGGGCCCCAGGATTGACCCCTGGGGCACACCACATGAGATTTCCGAATAATCAGATAAAACACCATTAAATGATACACATTGAGTTCTATTATGTAAATAACTTTTGAACCAGAGGAGTGGCAAACCTCTTATCCCATAACAGGCAAGTTTGGATAATAATATAGAAAAATCAATTGTATCAAATGCCTTGCTTAAATCTAAGAAAACACCAATAGCATGCAATTTTTGTATTAAATACACTAATTAAATAATCTTGAAGATCAATAACAGCCATTTCTGTCGACACATGCTTTAAAAAACCATACTGACTATCATTCAAAATAGAATTTGTGCATAAATAGCTATATGTACGATTATAGACGAGCCTTTCTAAGATTTTTGAAAAATAAGGAAGTATAGATATAGGCCTATAATTATCAACATTATGAATATCACTTTTTTATGAACAGGTACAACTTTTGCAATTTTCAATCTAGAGGGAACAACTCCAGTAGAAATCGATAAATTGAAAATATAACACAATGGTGTAACAATATAGTGTATTACATTCTTTATGACATCAGGATTGAATTCATCAATGCCACAACTATTTGTACAATTCAATTTCTTTACTACATCAATAATTTCATTTTCAGATACAGCTTTAAAATATACAGAATTGGAATTTTGTTTTGGTAAAAATTTGGCAAATTTGTCAGTATATTGCCTAAGGATAAGGAATTGTTCAAAGACAGACCAATATTTACAAAAAAAATTGTTAAAATGATTGGCAATATCTTTAGAATTAGATATTTGTTTCCCATTTACATTTATGAAATTAGGTAAGGCATTGTGAGATTTACCCAGGATACCATTGATTAATTGCCATGTTTTTTTTCATATTTCCCTTTATTGCATAAAGTTTCATCTTGTAGTAGTCTTTACGTGCAAGTTTTAATAACTTATTAGTGTAGTTCCGTATTTGAACGTATTTCCTCTTGTTATTTTCTGTAGGTGAATGACAATACCTTCTATATACTTTATTTTTATTCCTTATCTTTTTATACAAGTCAAATGTAATCCACGGTTTTCTAATCTTTTTACGAACAGATTTAAAAGTTTTCTTTACAAATGCTCTGTTATAAAGTAATGATAAAGTTGTCGAAAACTTTTCAAAAGCTACGACTACATCGGTATAATTAAAAATATTCCAGTCATTACGTAACAAATCCTCTTTGAAAACATTAAGAGATACATCATTGATAATACGAGTATTATATACAAAAATGTTATAGATAGGAAACTGTTTTTGTGTTATTTGAAATATTGGGAAATGATCAGATATATCATTATAAAACAAACCAGAAGAAACATTTAGATCAAAGTTATTTGTAAATATGTTATCAATAAGGGATATTGATCTGTCAGTCATTCTTGAAGGCTTATCAATTAAAGGAATAAAAAAATTTGAATGTATTGCGCTCAAGAAATTACATACAGCATTGCCAGTATATTTCATAAGATCAATGTTACAATCGCCCATTATATAAACCTGTTTATGTTCAGTATTAGTTTTCTGTAAACAATTTTCAAAGACAGGGATGAAATCATTGATATTTGATTGAGGTTTCCTATATATAACACCTACAATAATATTCTTATGTCTCAACAAATTGATTTCAATAAACAGTGATTCATAATCGCATGAGTGGTATAATATATCATTGCGTATTACATATTCGAAATTTTCAGCGACCAACAGACCAACACCTCCACCCTTTCCTTCTTGGCGATCAGAATGTATAAAAGAATAACCAGACACATTAAATAATAGTGGCGTACTGTCATTAATCCAAGTTTCAGAGAAACCCTAAACAGAGAAATCTAGACATAAAGTAGAGATGAAATTGGATATAGCATTAAATTTTTTGTTCAAACTACGGGAATTAAAATGTAAAATACTAAAAATGATGGTCAATGTTACTGAATTCAGTCGTAAAATCTTCATCAATATAATATTTACAGTTCAGAAACCTACTGAAATGAAACTCATCTTCATTTCCAGATAAAAAGTTTAAATTATTAATATCAGTATGAGTATCTGTAGTATTACTACCAAATATTGCACAAAATTCATCATTATTCAAGTCTTGAAAAGGAAATGAAGAATGAGTACAGCATGGAAATGAACACTGGCATACAGAATATTGGTTACAATTACAGTTACAGTCTGCACATGACATCGTAGTACAGTATCAGTAGAAAAAAAGTTAGAGTATAACAGGAGAAAAAACGAAGAAAAGGAAAAGGAGAGAGAGAAATTAAGAAGTTGGAAGGAAGAATTTACAATTTAAAGTCTTGAGAAATTGAAGACACAAATCACGATCAGGCATAACACAAAAACTGTATACACAATAAAAAAAACACAAAACATAAAGCATCGACAAAATTTGTATAATATCAGCAAAATGAATTTCCACCGGAAAAGGTAAATTCGAGAAAATTACTATAAAAACAATCAGTGGAAAGATCAAGTAAATGATCAAATCCAAAAATGGCTTATCAGTCAAATATATCAGATAGAGTTAAGATCGGGAAGAGTGACCCTTTTTAAGGAGGGGGGTCTGTCCTTTTCTTGGATCCGCTAGAGCAAAAGACAATCATTGCCTTTTTCTCACCTTTAGATTTGATTAAGAATCCTAAAAATCTGAATTCTAAAGAACTTAGTTAGTTTTGAAGAAAAAAAAATTACGTCTATAATAACAAAACATTTGCGAATACTAAAAGTTATTACTGCACCATGCTCGAAAGGGATTTAACAAAATTACAATCGACTTAGTGATAAGCCTGTTATCAATTAAAGAGAAGCTTTAATCCACATGAGGGCATTCTCTAAAAAGTCATTGGTTTTAACCATTCATTATAATAACATTGTGCATGTTATGCTTTGTTAAAATTGAGATTCAATTGAGAGATCATCAACAAGTATTTAAAAATATTCGTTTGAAAAATGTAAGCATTTTTTGTCTTTCAACAGCTGGTTCAAAATTATCGAATATTTGTGGGGCCCCACAAATATTAGCAATGGTTATATTTATGGATATTTCAGCCGTCTGTGAACTGATTTTGATCAAACAAACATGATTTTGTCATTTAAATTGTATATGTTCTTTCGAACTCGCCACTCAGTTTTTCATTATCTCACAAAGAAATTGAATCAGTTATGCTCTTGAATATCCCTTTTCATTTCCTTTACTCCTAACAGGTCAAATAACAAGATCAATACAAGAAAATGGAAGCAGGAATCGTCAGAGTACGGTCGATGTCTCCAACTCTACCAATTCCGATGGAAACAACGGCGGTCATCGCGGTCGATGTCGATGTCAGAACAAGTGATCACATAATCAAACATGATCGCAAAGGCTTTCTAAAATCAACGTAAAAGCAATTTCAGTAGCCTTTTACATCGCCTTTTAAAATGTGTGAACCTTTTATTTCAACCGAACATGATTATCTACAGTGTAGACAGGCAATACAACAGGATATTGAAATTTCCCTTGAGCTGATTAATCTCTTTGCGAAAGCTATTATCAGACTTATCAAACTCTTTGCATGCGTCAAGAAAAAATCTGATGTCATGGCTTAAGATTTACATGGAATTAAAACGAAAAAATCATTGCTATTATCCATATTTTCATATTAGACTTCCTAAACTGACGTTCTGCGAAATTCTACTCTGGCGACAGTGATGATTGTTCCGCGCTAAATATTCTTCACTTACCGAATTCTTAATTTCAAACCAGTCTTACCCTAATCTTATACGCCAAAGAATACCCGCATCAATTGCTCCGGAAACATAATATCTTTCAACATTTCTTGCCAATGAACAGTGCGATATAAACTTACTTATAATGAGAAAAAATGCCCTGAAGTTAATTAAAAATTGGGAGAATAAGAGGAGGAAGGTGGGAGAGAGAGAGAAAGATAGGGCCAACATTGTTGTTGTTTTTTCATCATCATTTATGAGACTGATCATGAAAGCAATTTGTCTTCTATGATTAAGAAGATGTTTCTCATAGTCATAAGATGCATAATCAGAACTGTGGTACTGAAATAAAAGTTGCAGTGTATTCAAATCATTCTGGCCTGAAAGGGGTCGAAATTTATTTTAAATTATATTAATTTCATTTGACTTTATAAGCTAGAACATGACGCCAATCAATATTAATGGGTGACTTTAAGTCTGTGAATATTATTATAAGTTATGACATTTGGTATCCAGTATAATATTTATAGTCGATGTATGGCCCGGTCGCCGCCATTTCTAGGCCCTAGAAATGAGGGGGTGGGGAGGGTGGGGCTACTCTCATATCCCACGTCTAGGGATAATCCCCCAACTTTTATCAATATCTGAATACGCCACTTTTAAGATCACTTATAAGGGGGTGAAGGAGGGCGATATTCCGCACTCGATGGAATGCTTTCCCTGCACATGTTGTCGGAAACATTTGAACTTCAAGTTTGTACAAATATAATATAATGGATACCTCCTGACTAGAGGCTGTCTTATTTTCAAGTAATTTGCTGACAAATTGTATAATGTTTGATGAAATTTAGAATTTTTGACAGTTAGTTTATCATTTCGTTTTTGAAAAAATAAATTATTATATATATTTGCTTATTTATGATTCATTGTCAGAAAAATACTTATTGTATTTTATATTACTGCTCGAAAAACATTGTATTTATATGAATGCAGAAGAAAATAAAATAAAATCAAATCAAATACATGACTTTTGTGTGTGCGTGTGTTTGTGTGTGTATGTGTGTGTGCATGTAGGCGCGTTTAATTATTGTATGTGATTTCAGTCTTTAAGAGGGAAATGGGGGTAAACAATTTGTTTTGTAAACTCTATTAATTTGTCAACTTCTGAACTCAAAGAATTGTCATGAGTTGTTCTAGATCGGGGCTTTTTTTGTATTTTATACTTTATATGCTAAATATACTGTGGTTTCTACTGTGCTGGCATTTTATTTTACATGTGCTCCTGTCACATCACATGTTTCCATCACCACATCCATCTCACATATGTCACTCCTCCCTTCCCTCTTTTTCTGTCTCACTCAGCCATGCACTTCCATGTTATTCTCTTATTCTCCCTCCTTTTTTTTAATCTCCATCTCCTTCTAAATCTCTATCCCTTTCCACCTACCGGTATCTATGTATATATTGTGTCTGTCTTTCATGTGTCACCCCTTCTTCCTTTTCACTTGCCTGTCCCTTTCTCATCAATGTCTTTGTTTCTGTATGCCGTGTTTCCATTCCATTTCTATTTCTATTAATCGATGCTCTGATCTATTGAATGCATGCCGCTCATGAATCCTTCACCGTGCACAACTCCTTTTGTGATGGTTGCTCAAATGAATGGCTCAGTGAATTTTAATTCAGAGCCATACAAATGCACTAGATGCATGATTAGACAGAGTGACAAATTCTGCACACATTGTTGCATCTTTTGTTGCTTTCAACAATAAGGGATCTCTACGTCGATCTGGCGCTGCTCAGTGGCTGCCGGGCTCACGATCAATTAGAAAAGAATTTCCATTTTCGGTTTAACTTAATAAAATTTTGAGTGGACTTTAAAAGGTTGTTATTATTATTATTAATATTATTGTTATTTTGTTTGACACCAAGAATGAAAAACGGGCCTTAAAAGTCTTAAATTTGCACTTGTTCAAGTTTCAAAATCAATTTTCTTTCTGATAATATTTGCAGCTTCATACTTTTTTGTATAACATTCTATTCAATATAATACTACCATGTACATTGTTTTCTGAAACAGGACTTTTTATTAGAGCAATGAAGCAATGAAAGAAAAATTGTTTTCAATTGAAGAAGAAAAGTGAATTAATCTATCCCCTCAATATTCGCTTGAATTATCCCTGTACCTAAAATATGTTTATACTGTAGGACTTTCCTGAGAAGCCATGGTTCCTGTCGTACTGCTTTGGTGAGCCAGCACCAAGTGGGAGCTTGGTTGCCAAGTGTGCTTGGATGAATGCTGAAAACATCAATGAACTGGTAAAGGGAGCCGATGTTCCATACACTCACATCAAGCAGTTCACCCTCAATCTCACAGAGGAGAGCAAGGAACGTATAGCATCCTACGAGGAGAAAGTCGACACCCTCCTGTGGTGAGTGCCATGAAGCCTTTGTCAGTGACTCATTCATCGAATGTAGCTCTTGTCACTTTACTGGGATGGTTTTATATCCCACCGCTGCCACCGTCATAGAAGACGACACTTACAAGCAGCATCTAACTACAGGACTAGTTTTAATGACACTTCTCTGAAAATAGAGTCATTTCTAGAACCAATGATTACATGTAGGTGATCTAGCTATACCTCTTGAGCTCTAAAATACCATTTTTATCATTAGAATCCAAGATTATCTGCTCTAATGCTCCCTATATTCTCTATTTCTTTCAAGGTACTATGAGGATCTGCATTGCCCTAAGGTAGATGATGTGATCTGCCGTCGTATCAGCGATGGGGAGGCAGTGAGTCAGGCAAGCTGATTGAGAAGTTGCTTTTGATGAAGACCCAAGGAATCGGAACCTGCGTCATGGAGTCTCTCATCCCCGAGGCAGCAAAGAGGCTCAAAACCATGAAGTGAGTTTACAGCTCAGTAACTGATATACAAAACGAAAATGTAGGTGTTGTACTTGAGTGATTTAAGCACTTGACTGGAAATTTAAAGGTCACAATTTTGAGCCCGAGTAAATCACCAATGTCCTTTGGCAAGACATTAATCCGCATTTACAGCTCTAAACCCATGGTATAACAATGAACAATCCAAACCTGTAACAAAGCATCTGTCTCTGGCTTGGTCAAGTGAAAGCTGTGTTACTTTGAACCCATATATGATAAAACTGTAAACGATATTTTGTTTTCTGATCAGGGTTTCCTTGGAGGCTCCTGTAGCTATACTAGGTGATCGTTCACCTTCCATGGAGGTTGCCATCAAGACCAGTACCATCACAGCAGGTCTTCTGACTGCCATCACAGATGCAAAACTCTCCTTCTTCTCGCATGAGGACTATGTGCCTGAAAACCATAACTGAGGTAAGTGATCGAACCCTCAAACTCCTTGGCCCGAATTCACAAAGCAAGGTTTGAGCTCAGACCAAGGTTTGAGCTCAAACCTCCTTTTGTTATTTACAAACCAGGTTTGTAAATAACAAAGGGAGGTTTGGCGAAACAAAAGGAGGTTTGAGCTCAAACCTTGCTTTGTGAATTCGGGCCCTTTTGTCTGATGACTTAAAAAGGGATTAGCTCTACCGCTGCTCAAACAGTACAATTTACTTTAATGTGAAAGGAACTTCCGTGGCAATTTAAATGTTATGCCAGCTAGTTTCACTGAGAAATGTTGTCCACTATTAAAATGCCATAGTTTGATCCAAACCTCTTTGATGTCCAATTGCCATTAGAGTAGATCAAAGCTCTTCTAGTAAGTTTAGAATGATGAAACAATTTTGGGGAAGAATTGAGCAATTATTTGAAAATAAAGGAATTGTTATCACGATATGCTATGATTGACAGATTCTTGAGATGGCCTCTACGCTGAGGACAGATGGAATGACGGCCCCTGCAGCCAGTCTTTTGCCGTATTATGAACGCAACGAGGTTATCAAGACATTCGTAGTTGTGACGGATGAAGAGGAAAACTGTGAAGAGGAAAAAAATGACTACCTGTAAGTTCAAGATTCAGATTTGAATCTGATTGGTTGAGCAACGTCATTATGCAAAAATTGACAAAATCATAATGAAAAGCTAATTGATGACTTTTTCATTGGTTCGTACCTGTTTTACCCAAGGGAATATGAAAATTGTGAAAAAAATATTTTGAAATCTAGTGAATGAATTTAGTTGTGTCATTTTTTTTATCTCATCAAGTGCTTCTCACCAAATGCTTCTGAGTCTACATATTAGAGATATGATGTAGGTATACTAGAGGTTCATCATGTAGACAGTCTTTATATTCATAGATGGTCTGCTTTCTTTGGCGTTATGTTACTAGTGACATCTTGTCCATCCTTCAGCAGTTTCAGCTCAATTTTCTCGCAACACGGGCTAGGTGTGAGCGAAATATTTTTCAGACAATTCTAAACAAATTATCTAAATGCATACATGTTGGCTTACATAGCTGTTGCCTCTATCTCTTTCACTGATTATACATCATTGTACAGTGTATGCACTGAATACCGAGATAAACTCTGTTTCTTTCTCTACCTTCAGCTTCAAAGCACTATTCAAGAAATACCAGAAGGAGGTGTACGCCGATGCCAAACTGGTCTTCATCTCCTTCCTTGACAACCAGCACGCTGTTGGTCAGATGGTTAATCAGCTGACTGCTGATGGTATCCACCCGATGCAGTTCAAGTTCAGTCGTGACCGGCCTGATCTGACCAAGCTGGACAGTGTCCTGGGTCTACTGTCCACTTCGACCGGTGATTTCAAGAATGAGGTGAATTGCATCGCCCAAGAAATGACTGATGCTCAGACCAACGCTCGGAAACGGGCTGAACCATGAATGAAGAAATTATGTGAAGACTTAGTCCCTCATTTCAAAATAATTGCAATCTAATTAATCAATTAAGCACCCCTTACCAATATTACCCAACCAAAAGCATGCATTATGATTCAAATGATTTTGTTTCTCATGCAAAAAATAGTACAATATAATTATATTCCAACAACAATGAAACGACAAATATAATGGGGAAAAGGCAAGAGAAAAGAGGAACTAACTTGAAGCAGAGCTTGTTGAAGTGTTAGTTCCTCAGATATTGTTTTACAATAAAACATGAACAAAGTATGCTTATAAATCAAGAAATAGACAAATATGTAGCTAAGAATTTCTTTAAAACAAATTGGGGGGGCAATAAAAAAAGAGGGAAAAAATGGAGGAAATTAGTAAAAGGCAAAAAGAAAGAAAGCTACAAAAAAAAGGGAAAATGAATGATTGCAAAAGCTCTAGAAAAGGGAAATTAGATCAGTAGAATGAGGGAGAAAGAGATTGAGTCGAGAGTCAAACAAACCGAGATTCGATCATGTATATGTGTTTAAAAGTTTAATCTTTAACTTTTGTTTAAATGGGTATAGACTGGTACTTTGTTTAATTGTAGTCTCCAACATGGGGCTGTTGAAGTATTATGAGCAAATTCTTTGTCATACCAACTGTTCTTTTTGACCTGTCTGACTAGCAATTATCTGATAATAATTATGTGATCTGTATTGTTGCTACCTGTTCTGCAGCAGCCTTATCGTGGTCATCTTGATTATTATTTCCTGTCAGTCATTTTCCATGGCAACACTAAAAACATTAAGATGATTCAATTTGAACCCTGTTCTAGTCTAGATTCCAGACAGATTGTGTCCTTCCAAAGCCTCCTACAGATATGCAGTGGTAAATCGAAGCGTTTTTTAAACGAAATTATATTTTTTTACTACAAAGAGCTCAATGAATACACGTATGACATTTGTTACACACAGTACCGTGTCATATCTGACCGTGCCTTAAGAGTACAAATCAAACCTGGGAAATATGAACTAAATCACTTTCAATTCTATCTTCTTTAAATTAAAAGAATGTATGAACACAGTGTTATGTATGGGAACGTCTGTAGATGAAAAATGAAGTTGGATTGGTTAGCAAGGCAGTCTAGATAAAAGACAACCACAAGTGGAAATTTCCTTTTAAAACAGATGATGACATTGTGGATAATTACAGCAAGTATCTTGCCAGTTCTAAAGGGATTACAGTTAACAACTACATCATTCATACCTCTTGTACATTCGATGTTTTTTGTGTTATTAGCAACTCAAGGTGGACTGATTGAACTAGGGTCTTTTTTTTTAATAATGTTAGATGTAAGCTTTGATATGCCACATTCTCAAGAAACATAAATCTGGACCAACCAAGTTTTCACATGCATTAAAAGTTATAAAATTTGGTAAGGGTATGAATAATTTAGTCGTTTAATGTATGTGTTGAGCATGATACCGAAATGGTTTGCCTTGTCTTTCTTTGTTTACTGTTCATCCGTTACCAATTCTCCATCAGATATTCACCATCATTTTTGTTTGATCATTTGGGGGATTATTTTTTTGTCATTACCCGATCCTTTTAACCACTGACTTAATTTTGTTTTAGTGTTTCATGCAATATTTCATAGAATCTAGCCCAAGTAGTTCTATCATTTTCACTGGGCAAACTTAAAGCACAAGCATTCCTAGGATCAACATCCCTGGATGATAAAGAGTGTGTACCTATCGTCAGACGGGTGGAAATGGTAAATGGAACCTTTAAACCAAATTTCATTGAAACAGGATCACATTTCTTATTGCCACTCATGACATGTAAGAGTCAATGAATATATTTGGATCCTGTTCTATTTTAAGTGTCAACTCCTACAGAATTTCTTGTTGATCCTGAAATAGATTCAGGTCGTGTGATATCGATAAAGTGCTTGATTTTGTAATTATGTACAGAAATTCCAAGAGCATTCTTCCAATAATTTCAGATTAACGTTGAATTAAAATTTGCAACAAAAATGCTTTTATCACATGTTTTTCTGTTTATATTTTGTTATTTATATATTACTACATGTAGTGATTAAAGCTATGCAACATATTTCTACATCTTGTTTAAGTGCAATTGGTATACTACTTTTGTCTGATGAAATGTTACAAATTTTCCATTTAGTTTATTTCTTAAATCTTAGATTTTTAAGCATATAATGAGTATAGTATTAATAACATTTGTCGTAGAATTACAGTAATAATGTGTTATTAAAACGGTTGAAATTCCTTGTATTTCTTCATTGTTAATATGTTTTAATAGGGTCATTTACTACAAAACAATATATTCATGACCATTATCATGTACTTTAATTGTTATCATAGCAAGTATTTAAAAAATCTCATACTCATATTATTCGCCGCATTACTTAGATAATATTGCCTTTAACAATATTGTCACAGATCATTCGTTAATGTGTAATTATAAGGTAAAGCCTCGGTCAAAAATACCGTTAAGGGCTGCTACGAACGATTTTCAGACCATTTCGTAAGATCTACTTAAGAGGGCCGTACGAAACAAGCGTTTGTAGACCGTTCGTAGACCGTTCGTAAGTTCGAAGGTCTTGTCCAAGATTATTTTGTTTACCTCGTTCGAAACCCTCTCTTCGTAAGGCAGCCGTACAAACGTTGTAATACCATCGTAAGCACCACGCAAGATCTTTTTTACATTTCGTAGGGTCGAGAGACAATTCCAGAAGCTTCACATTCTTACGGTGATCGTAAGAACGCATTAAGCTGTTCATATAGGGCTCTTACGGCGTTCGTAAGAACGCCTTGCGAACGGAGATTCGTATGGCCTTCACACGTACGACTCCTGGCGTTCGTAAGGCACTCGTAAGGTGCTCGTAAGGAGTACGTACATAATGTATGCAATTTGTGCAGCGCTGTTTTGCAACCCGACAAAATGTCCAAAAAATCGTAACATCTTCTTACGAATGACTTGAGAATGCCGTCAGTTACACATACGACCATCTTGCGAGAACAACAAATCGTAAGATGGCCGTAAGTCTGACGTAAGAAAAACTCAAAGCAATCTTACGAAAAATTAAAAAGACGTTCATACGAACTCCTAAAGAGGGAAGTAAGAAAGACGTAAGAAATTATGCCCCATCTATGAATCTCCATGAACTCCGGAATTTGTACGAACAGGGAGATTCGTACGAACGCATCGTTCGTACGAACGTTTGTGACCGTAGTTTAACAATGATAATTTGATAATAGATTGATGTAGTTAGGAGAGAAATGTATATATGTCTTGTGTTTTTATCTAGTCTACATACATGTAAGTGCAATAAACAACATGCAATTACTCAGATATTTTTCATTAGCCTATTGTGTATTATTTGAATTATTGATGTCACATTACTCACAATTGGCATGAAGTAGATAGGGCATTTGCTTCATGAAATCAAGCAGTTTCCATAAATTAAAAAAAACACAGAAAATGCAATAAATTTTCAATAATTTATTGCATTTAACCCCAGCGCCTAACATTAACAAAAATTCTGTGTGCCCATGCCTTGAGCCATAATGCATGGCCGTCCAGAGGATTTTTTTATGTTGGGGACCGGGGTAAAATGCAATAAATTATTGAAAATTTATTGCATTTTCTGTTTTTTATTTTATTTATGGAAACTGCCCCCTACCCTAGCCCCCGCTGCGTACAGTCATGGTTCAGTGACAAAACAATGGCCTCGTAACTGTGAGGCCCCAGGATCAAAACCGTGTCGATGTGCTTTATTAGTGCCCTTTTGTGGGGCATTAATCCTCATCACTGTCATTTATGACTTAATGGCATAGGTCCCCTAGTTAATAAGCATAGTAGCATACACATGCTTTAGCAGTTCCGCAACACACACATTGGCAAGTTATTATTCAATAAAATCTGAGAATGTATACTATTATCTATATCTATTATTTTTAAATAATTTTAAAAATAATTCCATAAATTGGGGTAAAACTAAAATATTCCACCTTTATGAGCGACAGTGTATGTATCATGCAGAGCCAATGAACTGAGTATATTTTGGGGTCATGAGGTCGAAGGTCAATGGTCATAGGTCATGAGGCTCATTATGCATGCAAAAATAGCTTGTGAACGCACTTTCATTAGAACTGACGGATGTATTAAAATCAAACTTAGGACATGTATATCTTGCAAAGCCAATGAACTGATTAGATTTTAGGGTCATGAGGTCAAAGATTAAAGGACGATACATGTATATGAGAAATAGCTTGTAATCACGATATTTTGAGAACCTGTTGAAGGTAAAGACCAGTTATGGTCATGCGATTGCATTGTGAAAGAAACGTTGTGGAATCGATCAGAAAAGGTTGATCATCTAGCATATAAGTATTGGTGTGTACTGGAATCATCAAAATGATAAGAAATTTGGCCCATTCTTCGTAAAGTTACAAGCACTATACACAGAAATATGTATATGGGACTACCCTATATCTCTCACAGTCAAATAGATATAGTAATTTACCAAATATATCAATTAGTTGGCGGTTTCTCGACAAATTGGTTATCATCATGTATTAGTCAAAACATATTCTTTCACATGATTGGTAATGAGAGCTTCCATTTCATTTTTTGAAATTGGGGCATTTCCAATACTGGTCTTTACCTTTAATGGATTCCAATCGAATTTGAATTTGAAAAATTGCTTCTGTTTTGGTTTGTAAAATGTATTGCTCTATGACGGAGGCATCATTTTCGACTGCGCGCAGTCGAAGTTCCATCAAGTTTCGTTTTAATTCCATGAAGATCCAAGCCATAAAATCAGTTTTCTATCTTGAAGCATGCAAGGAGCTTTGATCAAGGGAAATTTCAATAGCCTGTTCTATTGCCTGTATAGAAATATGTTCGGTTGAAGTAATAGGCGATGTAAAAGGCTACTGAATTCGCTTTCACGTTGATTTTAGAAAGTCTTTGCAATCATGTTTGATGATGTGATCACGTGCTCTGACATCGACATCGACCGCGATGACGACCGTCTTTCTTTCCATCGGATTTGGTGAAGTTGGAGAAATCGATCGTACTTTGAGGACGCATGCATCCATTTTCTTTACTTGATCTCATCTCGTACTCCATTTGACCTGTTAGGAGTAAAGGAAATGAAAAGGGATATTGAATAATAAAACCGATTTAAAGGGATCGTTGAGTTTTGGTATAAAGGGCGATGTACGAAATAATTTTTTGTGAGACAATGAAAAACTGAGTATCAAATTTGAAAGATCGTGCAACTTAAATGACAATAGCTTTGAAGTATGGTGCAGTTATAACTATTAGTTTGTTATGTAATGATGCACGTTTTGGTTACTAAAATTAAGTTTGACCAAAACTGTACTCTCTATACTAAAAACAATTATCCTTTTAAAAAGAAGAAAATGTCAAGGGGCAAATACCATTGAGCTTTTATTAGTTTTGCTATTATAAACATAATTTTTTTTCTTCAGAACTAACTAAGTTCTTTAGAATTTAGATTGCTAGGATCCTTAATCATTGTAAAGGTGAGTGGATCCAGAAAGGACAGAACACCCCAACCCTTACCCCACCCCCCTCCAACCTCACCCCACCCCCACCCCAACCTCACCCAAAAAGGATAGGCATCCTCAGGGACGCTTCCATGGGATTATGGACTACATTTAATCTCTTCTCCGATTCCCCTGTTTTCTGAAATTCGCCTCTGCCTCGTCATTTCCCAGATTCGCTTCATGTGAAACTAGATGGAACTTCGACTAGTGCGCGCAGTCGAAAATGATGCCTCCACTAGAGAGATAGATTTCACAAACCAAAACAAAAGCAATTTTTCAAATTCAAGTTTCATTGTAATCCATTAACAGGTTCTCAGAATATCGTGATTACAAGCTATTTTCCATAATTATATGACCCTTTTATCTGTGACCTCATGACCCTAAAATCTACTCAGTTCATTGGCTCTGCAAGATACATACATGTCTTGGTGGTAATTTGATGGTAATCCGACCTTCGGTTCTAATGATAATGCGATCACAAACTCTTTTTGCATACATAATGAGCACTGTCTCCTTTGACCTTTGACCTTGTGACCCCAAAATCTTATCGATTCATTGGCTCTGCAAGATACATACATTACTTAAGTTTGGCAGGAATCCATCGATCAGTTCTTGAGATAACGCGATCACGAGCTAATTTTGCATACATAATTATCACTGTGATCTTTGACCTCATGACCCCAAAATCTAATCAGCTCATTAGCTCTGTAAGATACATACATGACCCAAGTTCGGCAGGAATCCACACATCGGTTCTTGAGATAACGCTATCACGAGAACGACAACCCGAAAACATAATGCCTCCGGCTACTTCTTGACGGAGGCATAAATAAAAACGATACGAGACGAGATCATAATGATTACGATTATCTAAAATTACGTAAATTATCGATCAACTGAGCCCCATGTTTTCAAGAGTTGTGAAAATAGCACGCAATCCTTAGCTAACTTGCTGTCGATTTCGGATAAATGTCAACCTGTTATCGCTCGGGGTATTATTCTGGGAATAACATAGAATAGGCGATAAAGAAATGGCATATGAAATTATTTTCTCGAAATACTTACATATATGATAGAAGATTTCTTCAACATCCTGACCAGTCTTGGCGCTGGAATGAAAGTGATACACTCCTTTGGTTTGGGCGTAACTTTCTGCCACTTCCCGGTCGACAACACGTTGCGGTTCAAGGTCTACTTTGTTCCCAATCACATAAATCAAGATTTCCTCAGGACCATCCCTCCTTAGCTCTGAGATCCAGAAATCAACATCTTCGAACGATTTCTAAATATTGTTTGTTATGAAGAAAAATGAAACGTCCTTGACCTTTGCTGCTATTTTTCATTTGGGCAGTCCCCCCCCCCCCCCAGATATTATTGCGTTGGTATCTTATGCAATGTTTGAACAGAATAAGCTTACCCCTCACAGCGCACAAGGATTTCGATTTTTCATCCAAAAAAAAATATTAAAAAGAAAACAAAGAAGAAGGAGAAGAAGAAGAAGAAGAAGAGGAAGAAGAAGAAGAAGAAGAAGAAGAAGAAGAAGAAGAAGAAGAAGAAGAAAAAGAAAAAAAGTAAAAGGATCGATTCTTTTTTTTTTGGAACGGCGGGGCAACTTTTTTCCATCCCCGATGGAATGTCCCTCAAGCCCCAATCACACCAAACTAGTGCTCACTACGTTTTGGAACCGTCCTAGAAAATCGTAAAACGGGTTGTGGTCGGGGTAGAATATGACAATAATGTCTATAATACGATCCTAGTTTGTTCCTAAACAGTCCTCAATACGTCCATCTCGTCTGTACCCCGTCCACAGTCACCTTATATCAAGCTCGGATCGGGTAAATTTGCCATTTCCAGGCAGTCCGTAGTCAGTTTAAACCCCTTATCAACTAGTTCTACCGCGTTCTCAATATGTCCAAACCCATTCTTACTAGTTCGCAACTTGTGCTAACTAGTTTGTAACCCTACCACCTCGTTCAGAGACAGTTCAACTCGTCCTTATCTAGTTCTTGTAGTGCGTTCGAACGCGCTCCTATAGTGCGTGTGCAATCACGTCCTGGCTAAAGGGCTATAAAACTCCAGCGCATTCCTGCCATACCTCATTTACGTTCAACTTCAACTCTTCAAGCTGTGCAGAACAAGACATTCAAGTAGAGCCCCCATCACACCAAACTAGTTATCACTATGTTCTGTAAAATGCTGCCAAATGCTGTGTGCGAACGGAGTGTAGTAGCAACTGTTTAAGAACTTCATAGGCGGGTACTGACTGGCTTGGACGGGAAGGGTGCTCTAGAATTTTGAAACTGTCCATAATATTTCCCCGTCCTGCCATTAGACGGAGTGACAACGTACTTAAAACGAGATGGACGTACCACGAACGGAATTGCCGTATTCGGTTCTGCTAAGAACGAGTTACAACGCGACGTGATCGAGCATCAATAGGGACTTTTAGATTTGCACGTTTACAGCTTTGACTGCAACGTGTGACGTCATTTTAAGGCACTGCGCATGCGTCACGTCGTCTCAGTCGGCGATCGAGAATGCGTCAACCTTGATTTTAGGGACTTTTAGATTTGCACGTTGACAGCTTTGACTGCAACGTGTTGCGTCATTTTAAGGCACTGCGCATGCGTCACGTCGTCTCAGTCGGCGATCGAGAGGGTGTCAACTTGGATTTTCCTAAATCTAGTACCGTACTAGTATATGCCGCATGCGCATAAAATATACAGTTCCTCAGGTAGACAAAGGAACATCCCTTCCCTGCTATTATGTACACATGTGTAGAACAGGTGTCACATGCATATTCACCTGTTCTACACAAAGTAGTGAAGGGATGTTCTACCACAGCAATAGGCCATTTTCGTAATGTAACCAAATTTAATGCATAGGTATTTGTGAAGTGCCTTAAATACAAACTATTTCATTCACCTGATAAGATTGGCAATATTTTCCAGAACGTAATGAGAACTAGTCCGGTGTGATGGGGCTTTAGCGTCATCCTAAGCGAAAACCTGTATTCTCTTACCTGATTTGTGATGTCATAAACGATGAGTGCGGCGGCTGCAGACCTGTACGTCAGAGGGGCTAGTGAACGAAACTGTACAAGACAAATAAACAGGTGATGATAATCATGACAATGGTTAGGTTAAATCAAGTGAATATACATTAAGTTAAGTTAAGATAAGTTCAATAAGTTAGGTTGAATTAAGTCAAGTTAGGCTAAATTAAATTCAGTTACGCCTTCAGCCTATACTTAAACTTATATCAGAAAAATCATAAAGTAGAATTATGTATGAAATCTTGATGTGTAACGAACATGACACCAAGTGATCAAATACTCGACTTACAATATTATTGTTTATTCATTTCTACTTTTTGTTCCTACTTCCCCGTGTATTATCAAGTTAACATCAAATAACACGTTGTTGGTATACGGTAGGCTGATTCCTGCTATTTGTGAACAAATGAGAATTATGCCATTTATGTATTTTATAACATTTAGATAAAAATGGCTGCCTATTGAGAATATTTTCTAATCATTCCAAAGATAAATAGAAATGATTTTATATCTTAAGTGAATAATGGTCATCGCTATCATTCATTTCATTTCATCATTATGAAAGAGGGATGTGTTTTTTTTTTTCTATTTAATGCTATGGAACAGTATGTCATTTATTTAGTGAACAACCACAATTTTTTTTAATTAAAAAATAGTTTCAGGGATCTCTTGAACAGACTTGAGGATGATTAAGTAAAGTATAAAGTATTATTATGATTTGATTTCTTAATAAACACATAAATAAAAAATAAAAAAGTATAAAGTATTGGATGAATGATGTTATACATACAATTCCTGATATCGCTGACAAACAAAATCCTTCTTCTCCTCAATAAATTATGAAGAGAAAATCATAGTTACCCTTTCTTGCCCCGCCGTATCCCATAATGCAAAACAATATTCGATGAGCTGATAATAGAGTGACCTTGACGAGAAGGCGCCGCTATGATGGGAGAGAGAGAGGGGGAGAGAGAGAGAGAGAGAGAGAGAGGAGAGAGAGAGAGAGAGAGGGAGAGAGAGAGAGAGAGAGGGGGGGGGGGAGAGTAGGTCAGATGTGAAAAGTTTCATGACCAAAACTACATGCGAACTACCGAAAAATAGCCAATGACTCCATAGCGAATTTCAGTTTCAGTATAAGGACTATTTTTATAAGCATAGACAGAAAATGCAGGATATTCATATATAA